>CAJHNH020000108.1:240000-324041 GCA_905116865.2 Candidula unifasciata
ATTATGTGTCTACCTCTATGACACCCATCCCTTGGGTACAATGTCATAGTAGAATCTTACAGGCCGATGCACAATACATTGTGAAACTTGTCCAGACCTTTCGTCTGCGGCCTGACACGTAATTGAGATCTCAACGATCTCACCACACGAGCGTCTGTCACGCTGGCTCGGCCACTGTAACAACACTCCCAGACAGCCCGTACACCTACCGCCAGCGTAACACAGGTATGCAGGACCAGTCTGGAACCATCCAGATTAGAACAGGCCTTCTACACAGCGTCGTAGAGTCAACGGTCACTCTCTCTCTCTCTCTCTCTCTCTCTCTCTCTCTCTCTCTCTCTCTCTCTCTCTCTCTCTCTCTCTCTCTCTCTTCACATTCCGTTCAATGTGTGCTGCACCGCACCAAGTTTCACGTTCAATAATGAACTTCCCTTCCCATATATTGCACACAAAAGCTTATTCTCCCCTTCCTCCAGCAAACAGACACCATTTGTTTCTGTTTGCTCGAGACAGGACTGCCGTGCTCAACACATGGTAATATGCAGCTCATAATTTACATAACATCCACAATATGAACAATATATTTCACACATAATCTTAAGCATGTTAGGTACATTACTATGCCTCAAAATAACAAAACCAGAAAAACCTAGTCACACAGTTGTCCTTGATAGGAAATCTGGGATCACGTTTTCCTCCCCTCGGACATAGTGGACAGTGAAGTGGTATGGCTGCAGCATCAGCGCCTATCTAAGCACCCTGGCATTTTTCACTGCTCCCGAACACAATGCCTGCAGTGGCTGATGGTCAGTGAAGATAGTAAAATGATACCCGTACAAAAACCTGGAGAACTTGTTGACCCCAAACACTATGGCCAGGCACTCTCGTTCTGTAGGCACTGTAGCGTGTCTCCGCTGGGGACAGTTTCCTACTGGCATACAGGACTGGATGCCAGGTACCTCGGAACTCCCGTACGAGAACACTGGCCACTCCCACATCAGAGGCATCACATGAAATATCAAAGGGTACATTTAAATTAGGTAAACGCAACAATGGTAAATTATTAAATGCACTCTGTAATTGTATCAAGGACTCACCACATTGTTCGTTCCACCATATCTTGCTTGGTATTCCCTTCTTAGTCAGATCAGACAACACAGACGTGATGGTGGCATAATGGGGAATAAATTTTGCGTAGAAATTACTCAAACCCAGCAATGCTGGAACTTGCTTTTTAGTCTTAGGGACAGGAAGTTTCAGAAACCTGTGAACAGTGGTTTGAACGGGTTTTCTTACCCCTCTGCCTATGACATGACCAAGGAACGTCACTTCCTCGACTGCAACCTCTACCTTGGTTGGTCTGACTGTCAATCCAAACGACCGGATGCGCTCCAACAAGCTTCTCAACCCTTGTATGTGTGCTTCGATGTCCTCATGAAACAGGAGAATGTCATCCAAATAATGAATTATATCACTACGATCACCAGCCAATCTCCTCACCACCCTTGTGAAGGTGGCAGGAGCATTACAAAGCCCAAAAGTAAGAAATCGAAAGTGATACAAACCCCTGACGGTTTGGAAAGCAGTATATTTTTTTGCTTCATCCGCCAACGGTATCTGCCAATAACCTTTTGCTAAGTCTGGTTTAGTGAAATATTTCGCAGTAGCCAAAGAGTTAAACATGTCCTCCATATTTGGTATCGTTTCTGCGTCTATCCTTGTAATGAGGTTGAGGCGCCTAATGTCGATACAGATCCTTAACGTTCCGTCCTTCTTCTTCACAGGCACTATAGGAAAAGAGTAGGCCGACGTCGATGGTTCAATCACTCCCAACCGAATCGTGTCATCAATCTCCTTGTCTATTTGCGATTGATAGTGAAGGGGTACCGGATATGGCTTGAGTTAAAAAGGTTGACAATCGGTTAATTCAATGGAGTGGACTGCTTTTGTGGTGAGGCCCGGTATGTCAGATAAAATATCCTCGAATGAGGCCAGCATTCTCAGAATTTGACTCCGTTTCTCTCCTGGTAGTGCATAGGACACCTGTATATCCTTCCAGGACTCCTTGGGTACTAATGGTGGCAATTCCATCTTCAGTGGAACATCCGCCTTGTCCTCCCCCATACATTCCTATACCACATGGCAAAACCCAGCCTTTCTTGAGTTATTGTCATGTGCATTGATCTCCTCCTCATTTACAGACTCAGTAACACCCTCCAAATTCGCTGGTCTGGTTATGTACTTCTTGATCATATTTATGTTGTAAACCTTCAGTTTACCATTAACATTGATCAAGTAATCAACCGTGGAAATTTTCTTAACCACTGTAAATTGTCATTTCCAGCAGTCCAACGGAAAATTTGTTTTATCTGGTAACAGGACAAGAACTTCGTCATCCGGTTCAAGTACAATTAGCTTCCGATTTCGATTAGTATAATCTCTTTGTTGTACTCCAGTTTTCTCCAGATAACTCCTCGCGATTTGACAAGCAGACATTATTCTATATCTCAGTTCTACCACAAAATCTGCATAAGTCCGTTGTGCTTCTTGTTTTTCTTTTCCTAACCAGGCGTCCTTTAAAACAGACGATGGGCCCCTGGGGTTCGTACCATATACTAACTCGAACGGGGAAAAACCCGTACTTGACTGTGGTACCTCGCGATACGCAAACAATACAACTGGAAGGTACTTGTCCCAGTCCTTAGGGAAAGCCGACGTAACTTTTGCTAACATGATCTTCACCGTGCCATTAAAATTTTCTACAACAACATTTGCTTTCGGGTTGTACCGGACAGCAAAGACATGGGCAATGGACAACAATTTTTCAAAAGATTTCATAGATTCAGAAACGAACTGCGACCCATGGTCCGAAAGGACAGTATCTGGGAAACCCAGACGAGAAAAAATAAGCATTAAAGACTCCGCTACAGCCTCAGAGGTAATGTATCGTAAAGGGACACATTCGACCCATCTTGTAGCAAGATCTATGAAGGTAAGTATAAACCTGTTCCCTCTCTCAGACATGACCGATAATGGACCTACTATGTCTATTGCTACTTTCTCGAATGGGCGATAGGGCAAATATGTACTCTGAATTGGAGCCCTCTGTAATGCACCTCTCCTAGACATCAGCTGACAGTCCTTACATGATCGGCAGTAGTTACGTATATCCGTAGAACACCCTGGCCAATTAAAACTGAGATAAGACTCTTCTCTGCGTCTTACCGATGCCCAGATGCCCCGCAAATAGGGTATCATGTGCAGTTTTCAAAACTTCAACCCTATAGATGTGGGGTACAACAAGCTGTTTGTAGGAGTTGTTGGCTCTCTCAAAATACCTCATAAGAATGCCAATTTTTATGAAGAAGTACCACTTCCCTCCCTTACTTTTCTTATATCCAGGGGATTGGGCCTTAAGAAAATACTTCTTCAAAGTTGGGTCCGATTGCTGGCATACCTTGAAACTACCCTGGGTTCCTGGTTTTGATGTAATGTTATGTTCTTTCGAGGTTATGGTTTCTGGAATAACCAGCTGACTTCCATCGGAAGCCTCCACCACTGCATCGGTTTTGGCGTATTCATTTTTTTGAAGTTGTTGGGCTCATGTGACCACTGCGTTTGCCACTCGTTCGTGAGCACTGTACCAATGTTTGATTTCTTCTTCAGTTGGTTCCTTTACAACCTTTACCGTTCCCAACATTATTTCTGCAGCTGGGTGTCGGAAAATGCACACCTCTGCATGACCCTTGAAAAAATAGCAATCCAAAAATGCTCGAGCCAGCGGGTAAGTCTCAATTCTCCTCCCAAAGGTTCTACATTTTACACTTCTTCCCAAATAGTCAGATTTAGGCACTAGTTATTTTGCAACCCCGATCACATTGGCGCCACTGTCCCTTAACACCGTACAACTTTTTTGACCCACATACCCTTTATGGATGGGTAACCCCCTGACCTGAAAGGTTGCTGATAAGGTGGGGTATATAACGTGGGGTCTTACTTTCACTATGTCATCGTATATATGGGTAGATCTACCGCAGCCTCCTACCTGTGCCGCATTTGCTTTACCCTTTACTACTTTAGGGCATACACTACGTTTGTGTGGTCCTGAACACAGGAAACACTTAATAGTTCCAGATCTGAAAAAACCTTTTCCCGGTGGGTTGTCATCATCCCTCCTATCCCTATACTGGCAGTCCTCAGATCTATGTCTCCAGGACCCACAAAATTTACAGCCGGGTTGCTCATTATTAGTGAGGCCCTTCCACTGTTGCTTCCCCTGTTTGGGCCTCTGGACCGTTGTCGAATCCTTATTCCTAAAGCTCCCATGATTCTGTGTAACCGGAGAAGGTCTGACCTGAACGCCTGCCGCTGCTTTGGAAAAATCGTCAATTTTCTCCTTATGTTTCGCCTTCTCTGGATGAGCTGTGATATATTGTTCATATCCTCCAAACTCTTAGGTTTTCTTTCTTGAAAGAAAGTACACAAATCATTGCTGCAGGATAAAAATACCTTGTCTCTCAAAATAAGATCAACCAATTTATCAAAAAATGTACCGACCTCTGCCAAGTTCACCCACCTGAAAAAAATGGGTTTTGCTTGAGCAATATACTCAGAGAAACTGACATCTGGTGTAGGCATCAGTGTATGAAACTGATTCCTATAACCTGCTTCTGTTAACAACCTAGATGTCAACAATTTCTGACGTACAACAACATACGACTTTCTCTCCTCTTCTGAGAAATTACTAAATGTTATTCGTACTTTCCCAGTCAGTAGGTCTCGCAGTCGAGACACCCATTGTGCTTCTGGGATGCGTCCACTGCGCATCGCATCTTCAAAACGGTCCAAATAAGAATGAATATCATCTTGGATACCTAGGTAAGGTAACCTTGGCTTGTAGTTGTTCAAACCATAATCACCATAATCTTTGTTACCTTCCCTTGCATCCGCCGTCCTGCTGGCCTCTGCCAGTGCTACAGCCCTATCTCTTTCGATCCGAGCTAATTCCAGCTCTTTATTAGCTGTAACTGTCATGGCTTCTACCTCTGCCATCTCCCTCCTATGGGCCCTCTCCGCAGCTCTCTCTTCCTTCATGGTGGCCTCTCTTTCAGATAGCTCTCTTATCCTAGCCTCTGCGAAGGTGACTACATGTTCTGCCTCCAGGCCTAGGTCTATAGCCATCTGAACGAATTCGCCAAATGACATGTCAGTATTTTTACGCGGTATGACGAGATGCCAAAAAATGGCACACTAATCACGCACGGAGACCTTTACAATATTCACGTAGACTAAACGTAACTGCACGACCTAAACACACTACTTTGACGATGAATAATAAATCACAAGACAAGAAACATAGGGCTACCAAGCATACACAATGCAGCGAACAATGCAATAAACATGTGAATCCGAAAGTTAACCATAAAGTACATCACCTCATGTATACAGCATCCCAACAATAGTGGTGAATCAATTCTCAAATTCACACTCAGTAACAGCTTAGCGGAAATTGATGGCTCCACTCACAGGAATACAGCAACTGTAAATACCAGCTGAGCAGCGCTCTTCATTAAACGCGCTTAGAACATGGCACACTGTTAGAATCCATCCTTGCAAAACCATATTTGATCTCCTTCAGTGTCACTACATGTCTCACAGTTCACTGATTTGAGTTAAGTGGTTTCCTGGCTTTACCTCGAAGAAAAAGATCACAGCAAAGTCGAGTTCTCCACTGCGAGGTCTCCGCTTGACGGCCTTGATCTCAGTGACGCAACACGGGTTGACTTCGATGACACAGGCAATGATATCTCCTCCCAGCGACTAATTCTGTGGGCAAGGCTTTGGTTCCAAATGACGAATTCTCCAGGCCAGGTTTCAGTGCCCAATTATGAATTCTCCGGGACAGACTTCGGCCCCCATTGACGCGTGCGAATGTTCGCTTGATACAATGCACACTTGCCAAGTATCCATGGTATGCTAAATAGTGTTACAGTAACAAGTCACCATTCCCGCCCAACAGCAATAAAGGACGCCGGATACATGTCGAACGTCAAACAGAATTAATGTATTTCTAATGTCAACACCAAAACAATATAAGGCATCATGAGAATAAAACGTTACACCGCCACAGTCATTCCTACTGGCAAAGCAACACACGCTACGAACGCTCTGGGCTACTTCTACTGCCACCCTGTCTCGTGGTCAACTACGAGCAAACATTACCTGCTCGTGCAAACCCACTACTCGTGATTATGTGTCTACCTCTATGACACCCATCCTTTGGCTACACTGTCATAGCAGAATCATACAGGCCGATGCACAGTACATTGTGAACCTTGTCCAGACCTTTCGTCTGCGGCCTGACACGTAATTGAGATCTCAATGATCTCACCACTCGAGCGTCTGTCACGCTGGCTCGGCCACTGTAACAACACTCCCAGACAGCCCGTACACCTACCGCCAGCGTAACACAGGTATGCAGGACCAGTCTGGGACCATCCAGATTAGAACAGGCCTTCTATACAGCGTCGTAGAGTCAACGGTCACTCTCTCCCTCTCTCTCTTCACATTCCGTTCAATGTGTGCTGCACCGCACCAAGTTTTACGTTCAATAATGAACTTCCCTTCCCATACATTGCACACAACAGACATTCTGTGTGATATTCAATGGCACAGGAACGGAACAACATTAAGGTGACTCGTTCGCCATGAAGCTGAGACTGCGATTTCTTGATTAGCTGCCTACTAGCAGTCCCGTGTGCCAGTGCCGGAGTAAACACTGACTGACTTTTTTTTAAAAACCCCACCAGGGCATCACACATGAGACAAACACCCGGTGACACAAAGTGCCACCGTGCGGATGATGATCACCCGTGGAGAGGTCCCAGAAACCTCTTTCAGCTGTTAGGCCATGTCTTTGCTTCAGCTATATTCTGGGTCCCTGTCAGAAGCCAGGGTAAGGCTTCAAATAACGAAAAATTTCATCCCACACGCTGTTGACTGATGACGAAAGTGACTGACTGACTTTCTACCCTACCAGGACATCATACAAGCGACAAACACTCGATGACACAAGGTGCCACCATGCGGACGAGAATCACCTGTGAAGAAGTCTAAGAAACCGTGTTCGGCCATTAGACCATATTTATGGCCTGGCTATATTGCGGCCCCTGGCAAGAGCCAGGATGGGGCTTCAAATAACGAAAAATTGCATCCTAAAAAGGACAGCGAGATGCAATATAGGCAGATAACGAAAGTAAACACTGTTGACATGCAAACGACAACATAACACAGGGAATTTCGAATCTTCATAAAAATATTGGATAAGCGTTATGTAGCTTTACCTAATTAATAATCACTGTTTTCTCACATTTAAATGATAAATTTCAGATAAGTACTCCTTTTTTTTTTTTTTTTGGGTACCGTGTTTTAATGTCTCTTTTTTAATATGAAGGGAAGCTGTTCGAGATTACGCATGTCAAATTAGTTATTACATCAGTTATATCCCTTATACAGTTATAGTTATACCGTTATAGTTATACAGTTATAGTTATACAGTTATAGTTATACAGTTATATAGTTATACAGTTATATCCCACTTTCACATTCAACATTGCAACAACAGGTAGAGTTGGCTAGCTCCCGTGCATCAGACGATGGTAATCGATCATAGAGCTGGCTTAACATGAGTATTACGATCATTATCGGTGCTTGACACACTAAGTCAGTCAGTCAGTCAGTCAGCGGCATGTCCTTTGCAGAACCTTGCTTCCATTACAACCTTCCGGAAAACTTCTTAATCACAAGAATGATGTCCCGCGTCTGATAAACCCATCTGAAGATCATCCCCCACATCCTGCACCCATCTTTTCTTTGGCTTTCCTCTTCCTCTCTTCCCAGGCACATACCCCTCCATTATTGTTCTCTCTAAACTTTCGTGACGTTTCAAGTGACAAAACATTTAATTTTTCTGTGTTTTACCCAGCCTAAAATAGGTACCAGGATGTATGTCCTGGGGAAGTAAAGACGACCGGCGTAATGCTGACCGCATTACCCACCTAGTGCCGTTTTGTCTTTAAAATATGGGTGCTATTCCTATATGCCATTTGTGCCTAAAGGCGTGAAAAGAAATCTTTACTTTACTTTACTTACTGTAATCCTGAATGGGAAAAACTAAAAAAACAAAAAAAAAAAAAAAAAATTGTTTACATTTCCTGTTTTTCATCAGATGTTATACGTAGGATTTTATATTGTCTTTGCCCATAGTGTAAAAAAAAAAAAAATAATAATAAAACTCCAGGAATTACTGTGTGGTAACCATGCTAGCGAAATTACTAGACACTTGCCTGCCTCCCCGAAAGTCTTATGTTCGAACCCACAGGTTGGCACCCGTCTATTTTTCCAGACGACATTGCATTTTAAGCAATAAAGGAGCTATTGACCCTTGTTGAATGCAATTTTTCGTTGTTTTGAAGCTCCACTCTCGTTGTTGCCGGGGGCTGTACTTTAACCACATGGTTGTACGGGATTTCCCGGACCTCTCCGCGGGGTAAAATTTACTTACTTAGAGGGTGGTCAGTGATACTCTAAAATATATCCAACCCCACTCATATATATAAATATATGCACATAGTACGAGTATTAGATTAACAGGCGGACACGCAGATTTGTTTTTACATTAATGCTTGCTTGTTTGTTGTACCCCACCAGGACATCACACAAGCGATAAATACCCGGTGACACAAAGTGCCACCATGCGGATGAGGATCACCCGGGAAGAGGTCACAGAGACCCGTTTTAGCCGTTATGGCCACAATTGTGGCCCAGCTATATTCAGGGTCCCGGCAAAAGCCAGGGTGGAGCTTCAAATAACGAAAAATTACATCCCACAAATAAATAGATGTAATTTATACATTAATATAAGAAAGAACTTAAAACTCACCCTTACGCATATTGGGTATTTAGTGCTATACTTATGTATATATATATATATATATATATACAACTTTATGATGTCGATCATTATCATTATTATTATGTGCTGTCATGCATCACCCAAGGCTGGCAATTTATTCCTCCATTGTGTTCTAGCGCATGCAATTGTTTTAAAAGGGAAGGAATTAGGTCCGCCACCTTTGCCCTCTCTCTTAGACGCTCGTTTTAGGGTTTTCTGTTAGACTTCCTCGTTTCCTCAGTTCGTTAAAAAATTTACCATGCTTTATTGATAGAAATAAATTGCTGTATAAAGCCTTAACGTTTGGTAAGACGTGCGTGCCCAATCTGTGTGCTTTCAAAAAAATTCATTCTTTCTTATTGCCTATTTCTTAGTCTGTACTCTTCTACGAATCCGCCCATCTTTGAGTTTCTCCTACTTCGTTATGTCCAGTTTACACATTTTTTCGTCCTATACTTTGTGATTGAGTATATTGGTAACGAAGAAAATATTTGTAAGTATGAGACAATTTCAACCAACGCTCAGACAGACAGACAGACAGACAGACAGACAGACAGACAGACAGACAGACAGACAGACAGACATATCTTGACTGTAATAATACAGTACAGTAGGTGGAGATATATTGGGCACACTCTAAGATGCTTTGAGCAAAGAACTTTAAAACAGGCTCTTGAATGGGAAAGAGATGGTCTGCGAAAAAGAAGTCGTCCAAAGGAAACTTTGAGATGAACATTATTACGAGAGGTTAACTGTGCTGGGCTGCTACACTTTGTCAGACATCGAGAGTTGCGTGGTTTAGAACAGAGTGGAGGAGTCGAATCCGGTCCTGTGTGACATCTTACCCCACACAAGGAATGATATATATATATATGTAAACATATGGAAAAGAAGTTTCTATACCGGTCTTTTAGACAAGCTTATTTCTGAGAAAGCGATGCCTTTGACGCAGTCCCAGCTTAATACTGTAGTACAGTACTTCAAGACAGATGTGGTCAATGCTATTTGGGACCAAGCAACGGAATCACTAGAGATAAAGAATTATTATAGCCTGGAGGGATCAAGGCATCTGAGTGTAACCAGAGGGTCTGGATGGCTCACAACTCTCAACCAACATATAACCAAATTGTGACCGGTACCATCAGTATTGGAAATCTGCGCTGGCTGCTGAAGATGAGAACGGACCATGTATGGGAATGCCCTGAGTGTTGTGTTGTCAATTCTTGACTCAGCTAAACTCAGCTCAACTGTAATAATGGGTCAGTATCAAAAGCTACACCAATCCTGTGTCTTACAGGTGCAATGCCGAAAAGTTAAGACTTATTAGCCTATCAGGGGGTCACTACCAAAGAAACAAACCTGGTAACTAACCAGGGTCTCTCTCTCTGTCTTTCTCTCTCTCTGTCTGTCTGTCTGTCTGTCTCTCTCTCCCTCTCTCCCTCTCTCTCTCTCTCTCTCTCTCTCTCTCTCTCTCTCTATATATATATATATATATATATATATATATATACATACACATATATATATATATATATTATATATATATATATATATATATATATATATATGTATATATATATATATATATATCTATATATATATATATATATATATATATATATATATATATATATATATACATATACACTTTTCTTCACCCACCATCGCTATCGCAATTCTAAGTGTGTTTAGTTTGCGTTTTGCGATTTTGTGTAACTGATCATCTGTGACAACTGGTTTTCTAACCCCCAACCTTCTCTATCCCTCTCGCTCTCTCTATCTGTTATTTTCTTCTCTCCGTTTTTTCTACAAAAAGGTTTGTTGTGTATCCTTTACAGGACGTTGCAGAACCAACCGCAGCAGCGCCTGGCTGTTGTGTGGTTTCTCTAGGCAAATTTACGTCCAGTAGTTTGCCATTGGTTACTGGACGATCGGCCCCCTGATACCACCGTCGAAACCAACGCAAGGCGCATGGCCCGCAGCTGGGATCGAATCCGGCACCCCGGTATTACGAACCGTTCGCATCGACTAAGCCACAGAGCCGAATCTCTCACTACATACAATCGAAACCGGAATATTATCTCACTACAGTCTATGTGGTTTCTTAACCGATTATGGTATGTTAAGCACACGATGTGTTTCCATCGAGTGTCTTTTTTTTTTTTAAACTAAAAGTTATTATTGTTTAAAAAAAAAAAAATTTGTTAGTCGAAAGCATTTCAGCGTTTGTAACTAATATGCAATTGGTTTTGTTGATATTTGTATTTTGCGACCTTTTAGACTGATAACATTTTTTCGATTAGGTTTATTACAATACATTTTAAAACGTTCATTAATATAAGTATAACTGTAATACATTCCAGCCCTTGTATTTAGGACATTAGATGTTGTAGACATTTTGTAAAATTATTCATTAAAATGATGAACGAATTATGTAAGGAGTGGACTGGATGGGCAGAATGTTAGACAGGCCTGAGTGCCCAATCTTTAACCATTTGAAAATTTAGTTCCTTCGAGCTGTCAGTATTACGCCTATCTTCATTTCCTATCATACACATGCATTTGCTTATCTTCGGGGACTGCATGGTCTCGAAATATGGCGATCGCCTCGAGTGCTGGAGGTCCCGTGTTCAGGCCTCAGTGAATGCTGGGATTTTTTCACGTGGACTTCTAGTAGTTTCCTTTGGTCTCTGGGTAGTAGGATCGGATGCCCTATTGTTGCGCACGTAAAAAATTCCTTGACATTTAGAAATCTAAAAAAGTAGCCTAACGGCACTGCCCATGGAGAATTTGGAGTTAAAATCTACCCAAAGTATTTCAGGATCCTCTCCGGTGCTACGGAATTTATGCATTGTGCTAAGATTCTTCGGACTCAGACGAGAGTTAGAAGTAAAAGGGAGCACTTATGGGTTACTACCCTTGTGCCACGATGTTGTTCCGTTGTTTACGCCTGAACCTAATCTGTTTATCTTGTAGGTAGCTGGAGTTCATATCCTACTTCTACTTCGTCTCTCTCTCTCTCTCTCTCTCTCTCTCTCTCTCTCTCTGTCTGTGTGTGTGTGTGTGTCTCTCTCTCTCTCTTTCTCTCTTTCTCTTACTTTCCCTCCCCTAACTTGTTTACTGCTAGTCTATTGTTATAGTCTCTACCTCCTCTCTCAACTCTCAGTCTATCTTTCATCAGGCCATCTAGTTCCCCCATGTGTCCGCCTTCTGAAAGCATGCCAAAAAAGGAGAAGACAGCGATGCTTCGACCAGAGTGGCAAGCTTTACTGGAAAGGTCATGGGTGGTGAGCATACTTTGGATTTTTTCTCCAGGCTATGCCAGCGCGGTGGGTAATGAACAGGCAGACAGATTGGCTGGATCCAAAACACTGGGTAGTGAATTGATATATGACAAGACAGATGTGGTCAAAGCCCTTTGGAACAAACAACGGAATCAGTAGAGAAAAAAGATTATTATGGCCTGGAGAGAATAAGGCACCTGGGTGAAACCAGAGGGTCTGGCCGGCTCACTACACTCAGAGGCAAGGCAAGATGGACATTTAACCAGATTATGACCGGTACCATCAGTATTGGAACTCTGCGCTACCTGCTGAAGATGAGGACGTAGCATGCATGGGAATGTCCCGCGTGCTGTGATGTCAATTCTTGACTCAACTCAACTCAGCTCAACTCCGCCTTCTATGTTGCGCCGAATAGATATATTTCAGACTAATTTCTTCTGAACAGTGGCGTGGCTTCAGGGTGTAGCAAGGAGATGACTGATATCCTTTTACCCTTGTTTGTAAATTGGCGCATAGTTTTAGATGTGCGATACTCCTGGTGCAGGGCGTTCACCAGGTTTGTAAGTATAACAGCGCCCTTGTAAACACATAAACACGCGGCACTCCTTTTTCCTCACAGTCTCTCCACAATATTAGTCTACGCCACCGTTAAAAACACAACGTAAACGCTTTTTAAATTATGAAATGCATTACCTGCAATTGGCAGTTTGAAATATTAGGCTGTGAGATGTATTCATACGCATTTAACGCAATAATTGAAACGCTGTGCGGTGGGGCGGGAGCTTCAGCTTCGTTAACATAATATGGAAAACATTGTGAATAGGGGGTGTAGGGCTTAATACTTCTGAGACACCGGGGGCCGGCGCCCTCTGATGGAATGGGCGATTTCATCACCATCATTATCTAGTGCATTGGCGACTAGCGGGGTACTCATGCTTCTCCACAGTCAGCGATCTTCAATAGCATGTGCTGATACTCTTCCATTTCATAAACGAAGGCTGTAAAGAATCCTCTAGCGTTATCTTGTGTCTTTCCTCCCGACACACCCCCCCCCCCCCCACCACACACAGATCTTCCTCGTAACTTCAACACGTTCCGTTTAGTTTTCCTTCTTCGCATAACATGACCACAAAATGATGTCAGTCTCTTTCTGATGTTTGTGATAAATTGTCTTCGGACACTCGCCGTTTTCAAAATATCTGGGCTTCTTTTTGTCTGACGTATTCTAAAGATTCTTCTGTAAAATCACATCGCCTAGGCCACAAAATAATTGTTCGGCTTGTTTATTGACTGTTTAGGATTGACATGCTATATAGGGCATGCTATAATTCTTTTTCTAACCGCCAGCGAAATTGATGTATTGCGTGAATGATGTCAATATGGGGAACTAAAAGCAATAGAAAAAGAAAGAATAACTCAGCTTTACAAAATCTCAAAATAAAAACGACAAATGATCGATGCGGCTAGAAAGCCTTCATCAGTACTTTATATATATATATATTTTTTTTTTACGTATCCAGAAACCATGAGTTGTAAACCCTTTGGCTCGGTACTATGGATATCGCAACCCTTCGGCCTTGATTCCATTATAGGTACCGTTAATCTGGGAGAAATGTGGCTTTTCTGCCTACCCCCGGGAGTGAACCCGGACCACAAGGAGTTCGTCACCCGGCCGCCGCGAAAGTCAGGTTTAACCAACTTCGCTAGAGAGCCGGGCCAGTACTTTATATAAAGCCTACAATACGATAAGTATGAACAAGAGTTCATAACATAACTTGACTTAAGTATCTGCGATAGAAATTACACCATTGTCTGGCCTTTAGAATGTTTGACACGTGTGTGGCCACAGGAAATGAATACTGGCCAGAAAAGGCTGTGAGTGAGAAAGGTCGTAACTGAAAGATTAAAAAAAAAAAAAAAACTGTTGGATGTTAAGTCTTTTATGTGAACTGGCGCTTTTGAGATGGATAAGAGAGTTTTCTAGAGAAGGTCTCTGTCATTGGAGATGCTTAATTTTTGCGAGAGAATTTTTACAAATCCCGCATACTGGATTCAATTTAATTGCGGACGGCTTGGCAGTAGACTTCTCTGTGTTGTCTTGTCTTGTTGTCAACAATGGTGTGTGAAATTACCAGTAATGAAGCGATTTGCTGGCGACACCCTCTGTAAGATATGTAACTAACACAAAGGAATATATCACCAAAACAAAATCAAACGAAGAGAAAATAAGAAACAGCCAGCTTGATATTATCATAAAAACCAACAACAAGTAAACGTTTAAGCTAGAAAGCCTTCATCAGCCCATTAGATAGAAAAAAAAGTTACGGTTTAATAAAGGAATATAGGTACGCAGAATACGATGTAATATAATAACTACACGCAAGTCTCCACAAAAGAATGTAGCTACTGTTAATTACTATAAAATTTTACAACACATATTTAGAAGACTTGACTACAATTCTAGACATGACTGAGGAAAATATGGATCATACAATTTGGTAAATTCAAGAGAGATGAGGAAATGGGACATATGTCCATGGAACTACTCGTAAAAACCGTTATAAGACAAAGATAATGGCGCTATATTGGTCACATGCAGAGGAAGAACAAGTAGAGGACGTCCAAAGGAAACCTTGAAACGAACGTTGATGAGAGAGGCCACAAGTGCAGGACTTGATTGTATCCATGATATCGACGGGTTTTACAGGCAAGAAACGAATGGAGGAAGCGACTGCGAGCACTATGTGACATCTAATAGTACCACAGGACAATGCTGATGATGTATATATAACGTTGCACCGCTTGTGTGAGCTGTCTTATGACGAATTTGTAGACCCAGCAGAAATCGAAACGACGGAGAATGGAGAGTAAAAAGCAAGAAAGAAATTTAGTCTCTTCACATTACCATGAACTATAGTCCTCACGAAAGCTAACAGAGTGCAAAGTCTGGGTCATACAGAGAGAGTATAACAAGAGTTACTTGGAATGGTCTAGAGGACAAAGAAAGCGGCCAAAAGATAATATACGCACAGTCCTGAAAAAACTGGGCGATATATGCAGCGATGAGCTGAAATGCTTGGAATGCTGAAGAAGAAGAACGAGCAGAAAATGAAGAAGAAGGAGGAGGAGGAGAAGAAGAAGGAGGAGAAGAAGGAGGAGGAGAAGAAGGAGGAGGAGAAGAAGGAGGTGGAGAAGGAGAAAAAGAAGAAAAAGAAGAAGAAGAAGAAGAAGAAGAAGAAGAAGAAGAAGAAGAAGAAGAAGAAGAAGAAGAAGAAAGAAAGAAAGAAAAAACAATGAAAAAAAAAGAAAAAGAAATATGTTAAGAAGAAAAAGAAGAAGAAGAACAAAAACAAGAAGAAGAATAAGAAGAAGAAGGAGAAGAAGAGGAAGTAAAAGAAGAAGAAGAAGAAGAAGAAGAAGAAGAAGAAGAAGAAGAAGAAGAAGAAGAAGAAGAAGAAGAAGAAGAAGAAGAAGAAGAAGAAGAAGAAGAAGAAGAAGAAGAAGAAGAAGAAGAAGAAGAAGAAGAAGGAAAAAGAAACAATGAAAAAAAAAAAGAAAAAAAAATATATTAGGAATAAGAATACGAAGAAGAAGAATAAGAGAAAGAAGAAGGAAGAAGAAGAAACAATGGAAAAAAGAAAGAAGTACATTAGGAATAAGAATACGAAGAGGAAGAGGAAGGAGAAGAAGAAGAAGAAGAAGAAGAAGAAGAAGAAGAAGAAGAAGAAGAAGAAGAAGAAGAAGAAGAAGAAGAAGAAGAAGAAGAAGAAGAAGAATGTTAATATGTATCTGCTCAAAGTAAACACGCGAAGAAGATTACCACTGTACGTAAGAGAAATCGCCGTGTACTGTGCGTGGGTTAAAACGTGCTTTCTGGCAAACGTTGGTAGCCAAAGCTAACAAGTGTGCATGTAAATATTATCATGAAATAATCTGGGTGTGGTGATAAGATAGGTAAAAACATTCGAGTATACAGTCGGCTGCTACTGCTACTTCCAACAGACTCAACTGTGAATGTTCCTCAGTATACTTGCATGTCCGTTTCCATACACAGGTCTGCTTCAGACTTACATGTTCTCTTTGGGACAGTGTTGGACTTGATGTGTTAGAAACACTGTGTTAGAAGCTTTAATATATAGAGTACATAGATGTTGTGGGGATTAGAAGTTCCGATATATTTATACTTTGTGAGGTTTACAAGTTTCGATATATTTATACTTTGTGAGGTTTACAAGTTTCGATATATTTATACTTTGTGAGGTTTACAAGTTTCGATATTTGTAGACATGAGAATATTTAAGAAGTTGCGAAATTGTTAGTCATTTTGATAGTTAGAGGTTCCGATATATTTAGATCTTGTGAGGATTAGAAGTTTTGATATTTGTAGACATTAGAGAGAAGTTTCCAAATTGGTATTCACTCTGAGGGTTAGAAGCTTTGATATATGTAGACAAAGGGATGGTAAGCAGTGTCTGTTTCTGCTTATCATGTGAAAGTTTGGGAGATTCGACATTTGCGTACGTTGTATGGTTACAAGTGTCGATTTTTGTAGACATGTGTAGGTCTGAGAAGTTCCAAAACTCTTAGTAATTGTCTTATTGTCTTAAATATTCATAAACATTGTAAATGTTTGGAAGCTTCCATAATTACACTTATTGTAGAGATGATAATGTTTTACATTTATTGACACTGAGAGTATTTCTAGCTCCAGTCCAAGACATTGTGAGAATTATAAGTTTCGATATTTTTCCATTTAGTGAGGGTTAGCAGTTTTGATATATTTAGACATTGTGAGGATTATCGTCTGTGATATCTGTAGACATTGTGAGGATTATCGTCTGTGATATCTGTAGACATTGTGAGGATTATCATCTGTGATATCTGTAGACATTGTGAGGATTATCATCTGTGATATCTGTAGACATTGTGAGGATTATCATCTGTGATATCTGTAGACATTGTGAGGTTTATCATCTGTGATATCTGTAGACATTGTGAGGTTTATCATCTGTGATATCTGTAGACATTGTGAGGATTATCATCTGTGATATCTGTAGACATTGTGAGGATTATCATCTGTGATATCTGTAGACATTGTGAGGATTATCATCTGTGATATCTGTAGACATTGTGAGGATTATCATCTGTGATATCTGTAGACATTGTGAGGATTATCATCTGTGATATCTGTAGACATTGTGAGGTTTATCGTCTGTGATATCTGTAGACATTGTGAGGATTATCATCTGTGATATCTGTAGACATTGCGAGGATTATCGTCTGTGATATCTGTAGACATTGTGAGGATTATCATCTGTGATATCTGTAGACATTGTGAGGTTTATCGTCTGTGATATCTGTAGACATTGTGAGGATTATCATCTGTGATATCTGTAGACATTGTGAGGATTATCATCTGTGATATCTGTAGACATTGTGAGGTTTATACATTTTCATTGAAAAGATTGCAAATTTCGATATACATAGTCATTATGAGATAACCGTCTTTGTTGAAAACCAGTAATACTGTTCGTAATTCCTTTTTTTCCCCTTTGCATTCACCGGCTGTAAACTCCTGGGGAAAGTTCTGGGTGTTCGTCCGCCTCCGTACTTTAGTCTTGTTACAGAAGCTAAGTGATGCGTGCACATCCGTTCTTCACATCTGGTTTATTTATATGCAGACTCTTGTTTCCAGGTCTCTCAGGCAGATTTACTCCGACTTCGAAGAATTTCCCTAATTAATCGACTGCTACACAGGCTTGTTGGGGAGGCAGTGGGTCTATTCTTGTTTTCTTCCACGATGGGACCCCAGAACCCACACGAGGAGCCTGTAAGTTAATTGTATGTACTTTTCCAAACGACACAAAATCTACCAGACATTTTATTATTAGCTGATCCAAGAACGTCTCCACGTGACGGGCCATACTTCTGACGTCACCAAACCGGGCTAACAATACGTTAAGGACAGGTTAAACTCCCAAAATAGAATTTGATTATAACTGCTGGAAACAATGCTTTCTACGGTGCATACTAATTAAAGACCGAAGGAAATTTATTTGGTGGCTAAAGATAATTCAAAAACTAATAAAGATGGCTTAATGAGAATTGCCACATGTCATCGACACCCCCCCCCCCTAAATTCACCGACTACTCCTTTTTCCATCACCCAAAGAGTTGAAAAAAAGGAAAGTAACTAAAAGAGAGAAACAAATGTTTACATAAACTCAAGACAAGAACGCTAATTCCAACGCAATGCCACACGAAATAATTAAATCAAAATTTAAAAAAAAATAATTATTAAAATCCATGAAAATTCAATGTAACCATGCAATTGGAAACAGTTGTATACCAAATAGTCAAATTTAATGACGACCGCGAGTCCATCAACTGGTCAACCTGCATACCTACAGTCTATAAAAAATGTATGGTCATGTGATCACTACGTCGTGCGCAATGGTGGTGCGCCGTTTAATTCGCATAAATTCTTTAAACAACTGCCTTTTTTATTGCCCTAAATTTTAATTTCAACATGTTTTTATTCCCGCACATTTAAACTTCATGCATATCTTTCAACATCTTTTCGTCAGTTTATAATCTCAGATAGCTTCAAGTATAATTCTGAGGCCAACAGTCAAAGTTCGCAAATCAGCTGAAGTGAAAAACCCGCACCGGAAACGCGGCAACAACGAAACAAAAAACAAAACAAAATTCGGAAAACAACGAAAAGATGCCGATGTGATCGATGCTGGAGCTATGTTGTTCGTGCTCTGTCGGACACTTTTTTATAAAAACACCCGTCTATTCAAATGAAACGTCGCATTAAATTATGATAGCAAATGGTGAAGAGCTTTCTGAGATTACCTATAAATCACAAACATGTTACATATTTATTTACAAAGATGAGAAGACATGAGCTCATGGCGATGGCAAGTATGACTAGCAAGACCCACGCGCGTTAAGAAAAGTCTTTCACAATTAAAACATGAAATTTAAAGACAGTGTTGTCAACATCTGTGTTTAGTATGTTTCTTCTCAGACGCTCAGCTCTAATCCTTTCTGCAATCACTTCTTCCTTCATTCTCATTCTCTTCCCGATGTGCCCCCTCCACACAACACGGTCGGTGGCATATTGTTCCCACTAGTCCACCTCAATACCTTTATCATTCATGCCCCGCTTGCACACATTTAAAAAAAAATCGTAGCAGATACTATTTACACATATACAGCAAATAAACACCTTAAATAAATATAAACTATTGTGCATGTTTGTTACAACTCCGTGTATAGGTTTCGAGGAAGAATCGTCTGACTGCCTTCCTCTCTTTAAAGAATGTCATGAAATTCCACTGATTAATGACCGGTTGAAATCGAATGTTTGCGACCGAAAGGCGCAGATCTCACCTGTTAACTGTAACCACAATACAAATGCTAATCACCAAACGCAGATAACGAAGAAGTACGTTAAAATAGTAGGGGTTTGATGTGTGCATGCGATCAAATAAAGCTTTGCTTAGTATATGGCATAATTATAATATTGCACACTTGGTATTCCCACAAGTGCGCAGCCCTGTGATGCAGAAATATGTTAGTTCCCCCAAAAGTTGGTTATTGTGTCTCCTATCTTGACGCCGAAGGCGGCAAAGACGGGCTTCATCAGGCTTTACTCTGATGTCACGTATTAAGGTTAGCGTCTGCGACTTAACATTGTCCATCAGGTCTGTCCATTCTTTTGCCCTCTTGTTCAGTAAGTAATAAAGTAAAGGACCCTTTTCCACGCCTTTAGGCGTATAGGGCATACAGGGCAAGACCTATATTTTATAGACCAACGGCACAAGATGGGTGATGTGGTCAGCATCACGCCGGCCACCTCTACTTCCTGGGACTGCACCCGGTACCCACTCAAGGCAGGGTCGACCTGGGAACCAAAGTCATTTTTAAAAAGAAGTCCGGCTCTGCCAGGAAGCGAACCCACGACCTGCGGCGCACGGCAACTCCCCCATTGTTCAGTACATACACAAAAACTCCACCCTTCTTAGTACCCAAGAGATTTCAGACAGCTTAGTAAAACTTAGTACACCCAAAACTCTGGCCCTGGCACAAAGCCAAAGTCCAAATGGGCCAATAACCAGGACTTTCTACTGGAGCTCACAGCCGGTGAACAAAGAAGAAGAAAAAGCTGTTAAATATCCGAGCTAATTATAGCATTCCTTGAGGAATTTACCTGGGGATAGTCTCGGTCTAGTGCTGCTTATGTTACCTGTTACCTGTCGTGTGTCATCACTCACGAGAGGCTGAAGGGTTACGTAACGGGATATATAGACAGGTGTTTCTCTTGACCAAGGTTGCAGACTCATGAAAAAACATTGAGGGTGTTCTTTGGCTTTACACATTTCCTGGTGGTGGCGGAAGGGTTTAGGCTGGCCGGAACTTTGTTTAAGTGCGCAGTAGTTAAAACATAAACAAACTTATGGATGTGAAAGTTGGAAAACAACGGTAGTCTAGATTAAAAGAAAACAAAAGATAGACAATTTTTAGAACAGATGTCCTAGAAGCATACTTAATCTCCACTGGACATATTTCAGACTACGTGTGCAATTAAGACAAGAAACCAAGCAAGATATTGCATCCAGTTTTATCAGAAAGCGGCACTAGAACTACGTTGGCCATGCACTCAGAATGGATAAGACAAGACTCTTCCGTCAAGCCCTCATATGGACAGCGGGAGGGACAAGAAAACGAGGAAGACCAAGAGAGACCCTGAGTTTGGTTTAGTTAATTCAAGAACCGACATCACAGCAGTCGAGGCATTCCCATCAGAGCTCCGTCCCTATCTTCAGCAGCCAGACATCCAATAGCAGTGATGCCAACAGCATTCTGATTATACGTTCGTCTTGCCTTTCCTCCGAGCGTCGAGTATCGACGAGTTCCTCTCATCACCTCCCGCTGTATTACTCTCACCCGACTGTGGTGATCCATTTGCTCCTGCGACTTGTATAATTTCTTACACGTCTGAGTTATCATGTATCAACATTCCGCTAAGTTGTGCACTGTGTGCGAGTCTGTCTATCTGTTCGTTTCCCTAAAATTCGGCATGACTAGGAGAAAAAACCCAAACAACGCTCATCACCTGTGATATCTAAAGCGAAGCATGCCATTCAGCACGAAGAATGCCTGTCCTGACCTTCCTCAACATGCTTTCTGAGTCAGTAACAATCACGATATGTGTGTGTGTGTGTGTGTGTGTGTGTGTGTGTGTGTGTGTGCGTCTCTCTCTCTCTTTCTCTCTCTCTCTCTCTCTCTCTCTCTCTCTCTCTCTCTCTCTATCGTCTTCTCCATCCAGCGGAAAGCTGCAGTGACCGCCTCCACCTTCATTCTTAGGCTGGATGTTGTGGTATCATACGCTAGGCTCTCTTGCACCAAACGTCGACCATTAGCTTTTACTCAGTACCTCCAAGCACTTCTTTTGCCTCTTGAAACTGAATCATCTGTATAAATAATCACATTCTCCGAACAAGCATTATCTCCAAGAGAACATGAGACAATAACCAGCGAAGGTTCAGCTATAGGCCTAAAGGACATCAAAGGCCTAAATAGGTGGTAACGAACTATGACCTCTGCCCTATACGCCGACCTAGGCTCAGGAGCAAAAATTAATTAATAAACTAATTATAAAATTGCGTTTAATTGCAGATTCTTCCTCTTTGCGCTCATCAGCTGTGATCCTGCGGAAAATTTCAGTTTGTTTGTCCACTTCTAGACTGTAGCCCTGTTTCAGAACCTACGTGTTGCGTGCGCATCTATTTTATAGACTCATCTGTATGCAGACTGTAGGTTTCTTGACTTCGAAGAACCTTCCAAGCTAGTCATCTCTTACGACATTCTTTTGGATAGTCAGTGGTCCATTATTGTTTTCCCCACAATGGGGTCCGGCAACACACACCGAGACAGTTATACAAATAAATAATGTGCGTTTGAAATAATATTGCCTGTGTTACACACACGCACGCACGCACGCACGCACGCACACACACACACACACACACACACACACACACAAACTGTTGGAGAAAGTTTAACCCACTCATAAATTTTCTAGGGCGCTGGGCAATTATCCCTTACCCAGTTCTAGATTCTGGCATAAGCTAAGTAAGCTGTACCAAAGGCCCTCACAATCTGCAGCGGGGGCCGCATTGGCGCAGTCGATAGGGTGCTCGCTTTCAAATCCAGCTGCGACTCGCTGCAGCAAGGGTCGGTGTTCGAAACCGGGCGGTTCCAGGGGTTCACCCAGCGTCTAGGAAATGGGTACAAGGGGTAACACTCTGGGGTGAATGGAGGAACGTCGCTGTAGCTACGGAGTTATGTGCGGACGGCGACACAGGCAAACAGTTTCTTATCAGCTGTCCATACTGGTGGAAGAGCACTTATGGTTTATAACCATGTGCAATGACGCTGGTTTACATCTCCCGACTTTACCTTTATTTTTTATCTAATCTGCGGGGGCCTCAGGAAATGCTTATCTTTTGTTTATAAATGCAATTGTCTTTAAGTAGAACCTTTAAGGGGATTATATAATTGTCATGATTTTGCAGACCTTTTTTAGAGAGGGTAACGAAAACTCTTTAACACACACCCTGTCTCCGGCTCGAGAAGCAAATCTGAACGCTAAGCACACAACAATAGGTGCAAGCTGTGTTTCAGCTTTTATTTAGCCCGCACTTAATGGCATTAAGCTTGAGAGGTAAAACTAAATCTTCTGAGAACTCACTAACTAATGAGGTTTGAACAACAAATTAACATCATGGCTCAAGGGTGTTAATCCATAAGTGCTCCGTTCTTCTTCTAACCCAAGTAAGGTTGTTGCGTATCCTTTACAGGACGTTGCAGAACCAACCCTAACAGCCCCTGGCTGTTGTGTGGTTTCTCTAGGCAAATTACGTCCAGTAGTTTGCCATTGCTTCCTGGACGGTCGGCTTTCTTGATACCACTGTCGAAACCAACGCAAGGCGCATTGCCCGCAGCTGGGATCGAACCCGGCATCCCGGCATTACGAAGCGAAGTGTTCGCATCGACTTAGCCACAGAGCCGACCTAACCCAAGTATGAGTTTGAAAAAGCTCAGCACAGTGCAAGGCTCTGTAGCACCGGCGAGAATTCTGAAATACTTTGGTTAGTTTTGTAACTCTAAATCTGGCCAGGGTAGCGCCGTTAGGCTACTTTTTTTCAATTTAAAACTACCAAAGGATGTTTTACGTGCGCAACAATTCACACAGGCGTCCGATCTTGCAACATAGAGACCAGGAGAAATTACTAGAAGTCCAAGTCCATGTGTGAAAAATCCTAGCCCTTACCGGGGATTGAACCCTGAATCTCTAGTACTCGAGGCGGACACCATGCCCCGAGACCACGCAGCCCCACTTACTAGCTCATGAGCTAGCCATCCAACTAGCCAATTAAGTAAATAAACACTCAAACAATTAATGGAGCATCCAATCAATGAAAAAAAATACCTAGCCAACGAATGAACTAACTAATCAGCCAACTATCCAAACAGAAACCAAATAAGAACCAACCGAACAACCAGACAAATAGTCGAATAGGCAGCTAAACGATCATCGAATAGTTAACCTGTTAGTCAACCATAAAGCTTAAAAAAAAAAAAAAAAAAAACCAACGAAACACCCAATCAACTAGTCAACCGAGCAACAATCCAATTAGTCAACCAAATAGCCAACCAAACAACAGTCCAGCTAGGCAGCCAAATAGCCAGCTAAACAACCAAACAGCAATCAACTAAATAGTTAGCTTATCAACAAAACAACTAGTCAACTAAACAGCCAACCAAACAACAAACCTGATAGTCAATAATATAGCACACTAACCAAATAGCCAACAAACAACCAACCAACTAGTCAAACAAAAAAGCAAGCTAGCTGACCAACCAACCACCGTGACAAACAAACAACCAACTAGACACAAAAATAGCAAACCAGACAACTAACCATCTAAAAAAAAAAAAAAAAACCAGCCGATCAACCACATAGCAAAACAACCAAAACTCCAGCCCAGTATAAAAGTACACTAATTTTACAAGGCTAGAAATTTATATAAAAAAAAATATATATATATATAAAGACAGTGCTGACTTCATTGCACCGATTTGTATCCCATTTAGCTCAATCTGTCTCTATGGAACGACAAACCGTTTGCCGAGATCCCCACACAAAGCACGAGATCCGCAGCTCTAACGACTATCCCCTGTGTTCCCGGTAAAAATTGCACTCGTGAACGTAGCCACACAGTCCATAGAACTAACTCGCGACCTTCAGAGCTTGAGGCAAACTGTTTAATCGCCTAACCACAGAGAACACCGGTGTAAAATCTTTGTAGGCGATCGTGGGAACGTCCGTTTATATAAAACCGACACTTTATTAAGTTTCGAAAAAAAAACAAAAAACTGTTTATGACTTTCCTAAACAGATGTAAACAGACATCGTTAAAGGCAATGTTTTACTGTCGGTGAACCACATTTTAGCCTATGGTGTCACAGGTTTATTCCGACAAAAAATTGAAGCTGTTACTTCTCTTGTATCGTGTAAGCTTAGTTTTTCGCTAGCAAATCTATGCCTATTTTTACACTAGTTATTGCGTAGGTCTACCTGTTCATAACAACTGGATATTTGGATGTTGCACTTCTCTTTTCAGCGTGTGCATCGTTGTTTGGGTGTGTACTCAGGTGCCGTTTGTAACAGAATACAACTTACAAGACATTTACATTGGACACAGATTTGTTGATGTGATATTGTGTTTCAATGTGTATATTTTGGCTTGTTTCCCGACCTTCTTGCTGTTGTTAGCTGGTGTTTGCTTCGTTTGTTGTGCGATTGCTTCAGGTAGCCGTTATTTTTTGTTTTTGTTTTGCTTAGTTGTTTTTGTGATTGCTTCATTCAACAGTTATTCCGATTTCTACCTTTGAGATCTTCCTTCTTCCCTCATCACCCATTCCCAGCAGTTACTTTGATTCATATTTTGTTGATTGCCGTATTGTACAGGTATTTTGATTCATTTGTTGTGGGATTGCTTCACTCAACAGTTATTTTAATTCACATTTTGTGGATTGCTATTTAAACGCTACTGTGATTCATCGGCTGTGTAATAGTTCAACACTGCAGTTAATCAAATCTGTAGGTACTTTAATTTCTTTGTTGTGTAATTGTTTTATTTTATTCTGTTACACATAAATTGCTATTCTTCATGTCTTGTGTAAAAAAAAAAAAAAAATTATAGTTAATGTCGACTGTACTTGACCATATAGATCTACATCTTCAGGGTCAAAACCACTTTAAACTACACAGTAATACCATAAAAGCGGTTAATGTAGGCAGTAAAATCCTCGAACTTGCAAACTCTAGGGACCACTGTCTAAACCAATGCAAGACAAATTGTCCGCAACTGGGATCAAAGCCGGCATTACGAAGCGCGTTCACAAAGCCTAGGCCACGGGAACCGACAGTTGCACAAAACAGATATTTAAAAAAAAACCGATATGTGTAGGAGAAACTTGGATAACGAAAAAGCTTAGTAGAAAGTGGAATGGAGACCATGGAGGAGTTGCTGTTGGAAAAAAAAGTTTGTATTTCAAGGAAATATTGAAAAGGAACTAGTTTTCAGAGAAACTAAGAATATAATGCAGGTAGTTGCGGAAAATTCGTCTTCTCCACTTCTTCTTCACGTTCACCGGCTGTAAACTCATGCGGAACGCTCTCGTTTTTCATCAATATTTAGACTTTAGTCTTGTCCCAGAACTTGAGTTGTGCGTGCAGATCTGTTTTACAGATCTGGCTTATTTTTTTTACAGACTGCTGGTTCCTTGCCTTTCAGGCAGATGCACTCTCTCTTCGAAGGAAACCCCTAATTAGTCGAGTCTTACGACATGCTTGTTCGGGAGGTAATGTATCTATCCCCTCTCCCCGCCTACTGGGCCCCGGAACTCACACAACGAAGAAGCCGTGAAATGAACGCTTGACCTTCAGAACGTGAGGTAAACGGCTTGATGACTTCGCCACGTCCACCTCCCAATTTTGTGAGCTCGACAACGACTACATCTGTCACACTAGTCCATAAATATGTGAAAATGCAAAAGGTGATGAAAATGGAGAGACTGCATTCAAACTAATAACAAGAAATTAAGCCTACTGACTGACGTTTAACCCCACCAGGAAATCACACCCAGCGATAAACACCAAGCGATAAACACCCGGCGAAACACAGTGCCACCATTCGGATGAGAATCACACAGGGAACAGGTCCTAGGAAAAACGTTCAAGCCATAGGCTGGGTTATATTGGCGCCCCGGCTACAACTAGGGTGGGACCTGAGAGGCGGTGAATAAACAGTCTGCTCACAAAAAAGCAAAATAAGTAAGGTCTGTAAAACTGCTGTGCATGTAAAATTAAAGCCCTGGAACAAGACTGAAGTCCAGAAATTAATGAAAAAGAAGAAGAAGAAGAAGAAGAAGAAGAAGAAGAAGAAGAAGAAGAAGAAGAAGAAGAAGAAGAAGAAGAAGAAGAAGAAGAAGAAGAAGATGAAGAAGATAAAGTAGAAGAAGAAAAAGAAGATGAAGCATGATAACTGGCTGTGATTCATTTCTGTATATTTTTTTGGGAATTAGATTTACTTCTGTACATGAGGATTCGAACTAATCAGATCTTACGAACTCTGTCATCACAATATCAACTCACAACTCAGTATTGATAAACATAATAATAATTTAAAAAAAAAAAAACACACCCACAGATTACGCAGTTCAGTATAGGTGAGCAGAAGTAACAGTAATAGATATAAACAGACCAGAAATTTTGTTGGAAAGACTAACAGTATTGTGAACATTCAACAAATCAAGGGGAACCCGTAAGACTAATACCTGATCCATATAACGCAAGTGCTGGACGTGATATTACAGCCATGGCAGAGATCAATGAAAGGTTAGTTTATTATTAGAATAACTTTTACTAACACGTGATAACTTTTGTATTGAACTAACAAATCTGATGTGAGTCTCTGAGTTAAGATCATTTTTATTTTCCTTTTTCTCATGGTTCACTGAGACGTAGAAAGTGTCAGGAGAAACGAAAAGGCACTTGTTGCGCCTTCCGTGACATTGAGAATACACTGTGAAGGTGACAACTGAGGTAGACAACGGAGGGTGACAACAATTACTGCTGTTGGCTCGCAGCGTACAGTTACAAGTTTTTCAAGTCGTATGAATTACTCGTGTTTGGTTTCCATACTCGATTGTGGGAACAAAAAGCATATAGACCAACTGACCTTCTAAAAAAGCATGTCGTAAAAGTCGACTAATTAATGGTATTTCTTCGAAGTCATCAGGCATCTGCCTAAGTGAGGAACAAACAATCTTCTTACAAATAAGCCAGATCAGTAAAACGGATGTGTATGCAAAACTCAAGTTCTGAATCCAGACTAAAGTCCAGAATAGGATAAACAAGAACTTTCCGCTGGACTTTAAGGTCGGTAAACGTTCCGAAGAAGAAAAAGAAGAAGGTGGGGACGTAGGTAATTGTGCCTCACCAGGACATCACACAATCGATAAACATCCGCTGACACAAAGTGCCACCATGCATGAGGATCACCCGTAGCCCTTTCAGTCGTTAGGCCATATTTATGGCCTGGTTATATTCAGGACCCCCAGCAAAAGCCAGGGTGGGGGCTTCAAGTAACGAAAAATGTCATCCCTAATGGGGACGACTTATACTATTAAAAAAGAAGAAGAAGAAGATGGGTAAGTTTGCAACATTTTAACTTTTAGGTAAACATGTTGAGTAACTTTCCAATATTTATCTGGCACATAATTACAAGTTTGCCCATTCATGACTTAAGTGGAAGGCTGAGGTTTTGGGTTAATGTGACATGGACTCTTATACAATTAGTAAACAAATAAATAATGCTTTAAAAAAAATCATGTTTGCTGTTTAATCACTGCGGGCACAGCGATCCATCAATGTTAGGAAAATGGCATGGACGGGGGAACTTTGGGGATTTGGCTAATTTATTTCCCGTGGTTGCTTTCAAAAACCTTTTAAAGTTCATGCACAAGTGTGGAGTACATTTCAGGTCACAGGCGGTAATTATAATATAGAGCTGTCGCTTCAGACTGCCGAACTGTCCACCGGCTGTAAGATCCAGCATGAAGCGAAGGTCCTAGTTGTTCGTCTACTTCTAGAATTGTGTCTGGTTGCAATACTTGAGTGTTGGGTGTTCACCCGTTTCGCAGACCTGGCTTATGTGTGGGTAGATTGTTGATTCCTTGCCTCTCACGTAGGTTCACTTTACAGTCAAACAAGCAAATGCCCGGCTCTCTTGCGTAATTGGCTAAAATCGGACACCGCGGTGACCGGGTGACGAACTCCTTGTGGTCCGGGTTCACTCCCGGGGGTAGACAGAAAAGCCACATTTCTCCCACATTACGGTATTTATAATGGAATCAAGGCCGAAAGGTTGCGATATCCATAATACCGAGCCTAAGGGTTAACAGCTCATGGCTTCTGGATACTAAAACAAACAAACAAGCAAATCACCAGAGGTGCCCAATTGATCGACTAACTGACCGATTGAGTGATTGTTGTTGAAGTAGCTGACTAGTTTTCCCGGTACAATATAACGTACCCCAAACACGAAAATCTATGGGAATTCCACAGCTGACTTGACAGTCCACTATTTCAAGGGCTGCAAGTGTGCTAATGCTGTGTTTTCTCTTCTATTGTATTTTGGTGTGGCATGTATTTGTCTGTTGGTGCGCAGTCGGTTGCTTGATGAGGCGCAATTTTTCAGTGATATATCCGCCTTATAAATGAAAGGCGCTGCGTTCAATCCCTACGTGACTGTTTTGTGTTTGTGTGTGTGTGTGGTAAATTGTTGTTGTTTTTTCAATATTTTTTTTAATGTGCGTTCAATCCATACGTGACTTTTGATAATTTTTTTAAATGTAAATTGTTTTGTTGGCTATCCTCCGAATAGCGGTCCAAAATTATCAAGGCCGGAAATATACCCTGCCAGGGCCTCAGTCACATGTAAATTGCGGACCTCTTTCCGGCGAATATACTACCACCGCCGAGAGTATCCCCCGCGCCGCTAAACTAGATGGCTGGGACTCATGAGCAACAACAACAACCAAAAAAAAAAAAAAAAGGAGGAAGCTGCAGGAAATGCGGTAGCTACTGCTCGTGAGTCCCAGCCATCTAGTTTAGACCCGCTCCGCGCCGCCCGTAGCGTCATGGTATACGTTATGAATATTGTACCCTTTTCCCTCCGTGGGACCAGTTTGTTTATTGTTTATGTTTTTTCAACCGATCAACATCATGGCACACGGGCGTAACCCATAAGTGCTTTGTTCTACTTCTAACTCAAGCCTGAGTCTGAAGAATCTCAGCGCAGTGCATGAACTCCGTTGCACCGGCGAGGATCCTGAAATACTCCTGGTAGATTTGAAACTTCAAATTTTGCCCGGGCAGCGCCGTTAGGCTACTCTTTTCGATTTCCAATTGCCAAGAGATTTTTTACGTGCGCATGAATACACACGGGCGTCCGAACTTACTACACCGAGACCAAGATAAATTACTAGAAGTACATGTGAAAAAATGCCAGCCTTTACCGGGACTTGAACCCGGGACCTCTAGCACCCGAGGCAAACACCATAACTCGAGACCACTTAGACCCCCCCCCCCTTTTTCCCCCCGTGCGACTAGCTGAATGTTTGAAACCACAGCAAGTTAAGAAAAGCAAGTTAGTTGTGTACCCTTCACATGAGGTTGCAGAACTAATCCCAGATTTTTTTGGCGGTACCTCTGTTGAAACTAACGCGAGACAGACTGTCCGCAGCTTGAATCGAACCTGGTACTCTAGCATTACGAAGCGTGTTCGCAACGCTAAAGCCACAGACGCCGACTACAGCAAGTACCCACACTAAACTAAAAGTTACTTTATAACCTTCGGGTGCCACAATATAACTTTTTTATACGATTGAACGGGGTTCCAACGATTTTTCTGTGTTTGATTTTTATCCGGACCATGTACACCATACAGGACGGAAATATCGATGGCAAGTGAACAAGAGGGTGGCAACGATACAAGTGGGTGGACAAAATCAAGATATGGACGGGCAGCAGTCTGAGAGAGTGTACAGCCAGGACAGGCGACAGAGCGTGTTGGAGATCCATTGCAGCCAACCTTCACTGTGGAGACGGCACCTGATTAATGTTGATGTTGAAGCCGTACGGAATGCCATCCTGGTTGGGTTACATTGAAAACATCAACATCAAACCACATGTTAATCCAGCAGGACAATGAGACTACATGGTGATAGGTGCTGTTCAAGTTGGCAAGATATTCAGCAACAAGACCACTTATGCTAGTCGACAAGGCACTTGATGATGATGATGTTGACTACTAGGATGAGCTGAAGTATGTTTGATAACTCCCCGGGTGGGTTCTGAGACTTCTCTAGGGGTGGGGGTGTGTTTGAGGGAGGGGAAGGGGGTCTAGTTATTAGATTGAGTTTTTGATGAAATATGTTAGAAACGCGCAGATATCGTAGCCTAGCTGTACACCGTTTTTCTTTATCTAACAGAAAAAGAGATGCCAGAAAGGCATACAGAACGAAAAAAAAGAACTATGAAGATTTATAGGCAGTTTTTAAAAAAACCCAGATAATTTTATATAACATATAAATGTTAAGGACATCAGATAAACGAGAAAAGAAACAAAATGAAAACAGAAACTATACCAAGATACAACATATCTGGTGGTTTGGACATGTGTCAAGACTGTCACCTGTGTACCGTAGAGAGCCATTCCAGTTACACATAATGGAAGCACAACTCGAGGTCGACCACGCAAGATATGAATAGATGGAATATCCCAGGCAGTAAATACCAGCATCTACGTAGCACATACCAAGGTTCGCATCCGATGCCTTTTCGAAACCTGATGCTGAATGGCAGAACATGGTTGAGAAGAAGAAGAAGGTCAAAGTAAAGTGAGACTAACTGAACAAAAAAAAAATGGCAAAACATAACAAAGATATCTGGTGGTGAAAAAACAATAATAATAATAATAATAAAAAAAAAAAAAAAAAAACCAGGAGAGAAGGCAAGTGATTATAAATTAAGATAATATGAATAAATATAACAAAAGCCATGTAATAGACAAGAGGAGGACTAATGCATGATGTCGAGAGGTAGTCATAACTAAACAATAACAACAGATACAAGCCATGCATTGTGCAAGTATAGTTCACACGGAATATGGCTCACTATGCCGTTTTAGTGGCTTGTAGGTTAGCCAGCATGTTAAACAGTCCGCTGTCCTCTAGTTCTTTTGTTCGAGTTTCACTGGGGATGGTGTATTAAAAAAAAATACACATATACAACAGTAACAACAACAATAACAACATCAGCAATAACAGCCTCTTTTCACTCCTAAAAAAACTTATTGAATACAGGACGCCAACGCATAGTTAGTTAATTATTCGACAGATTATCCTCATTGCATATCGGACAAGCCAGTAAGACCTCGGATCCCATCTTCAGAGTATCCCACAGCGTGTAGCGTCCGATAACACCAATTCTGTGTTGGTTTACTAGTCTTCTTTGGCTTCCTGTATAGTGCTCATGTTTGGCGACACTTCTTTTAACCTGAAGTTCTTGTCGTATCCTGAATCATCATTTCGTCCTGCCGCCTCGAAAGCATTGAGAATATTGGCCGAGTACATTGCTGTTCCTGAACCTACCGTGGCCCTGCCAGCAAGCCAGTCCACCGGTTTATTTCCTCTTACTCCAGAGTGTCCTAGCACAACAATGAAACTACGTCCCATCTGACCGGATTTCTTCAGCGAATCCAGACATTTTCTTCGAAACCATCTCGTCTCTATCTTCTTAAGCATGCTCACGGAACCACGTAGAAAGCACGCATAGGAAAGATTCTGTGTCGCTAGCCATATCATTGCTTTTGTTATCGCTATCAACTCCTTTAGTCAGACTACCTTTACTCGATACAAAAGCCCCGCTTTCTTTTTCTACAGCGGAAGCCCGTGAACTTTGTACACGTCGAACGACGGATCAGTCAGTGTAGATAACAGCTGCCCCGTCAGCAGAATATTCAAGAATTAAGGCTTGAACTTCTGTCTCAACCATCAACGGGCCTTGTCTGGATTCTGCACCCAGTTTTATGAAGCGTGAAAAAGATATAAAACACTCTAGTGGCACTCGTACCCATTGCTGACCAGGTTCTATGTCCTCAGTTGGATAAAGTTGCTGAATAATGTCCTCAGCCTGACCCACCCAGAATTTTCCTCTTGTTAACCTGCTACAGTTCCTCAGGCAAATCTCAATTACTGCTTCATCGCACCAACTGCTTATGAAATCAAATTCTTTCTGAAGCCCTTCAGCAACCTGTCGCAGTTCTCTACCTTGAAGGTAAACCAAAACATCATCAGCATAGGACATTGTCCTTCCCGATCCGATTATCTGTTCGCCATTTGCATGGCCTTGGCTTCCTGGTCGACCCAGCCTTAAATGGGTACAGGTAAAGTCAGTAAATGGGAAATAAGGGCGGCCGCGTGAAGTTAACCAGCGACACCACATACCGTGGTGATGTCAGATATTTTTAATTTGTTGAAGTTAGGAAACGATATGCAGTGCTGGCTCTTGTTGTTTTCAAGACATCGTATTTTTTTTTAAAACCACTACTACAATATATTTGTATAGGTGGGCACCTTTTTTCATTTTAGACATTTCGTGGCTAGGGCCGGCACCTTTTTTATTTTAGACATTTCGTGGCTGGTGCCGGCACCTTTTTCATTTTAGACATTTCGTGGCTGGTGCCGGCACCTTTTTCATTTTAGACATTTCGTGGCTGGTGCCGGCACCTTTTTCATTTTAGACATTTCGTGGCTGGTGCCGGCACCTTTTTTATTTTAGACATTTCGTGGTTAGAGCCGGCACCTTTTAATTTAGGGCAAAATCCTGAATGTTGTTAATAACATGTCGGTGGTAGTTAAGTCTAACGAAGTGTATGCTGGAATATTTTTTGGCAGCAATGTCTCTTTCGGAGAATTACGACCTATACAGTTACAGGAAATAACGCAAATATTGGCAACTACTAAAAAGACCCCCCCCCCCCCCATCTTCCCAACCCACCGACCCCTTCCACCCCCATCAGGGACACCCCCCTTCCCAGCCAACATTTTCCATTAATAGGGCCACACGCAGACCCACAAACAAGCGAACGCATGCGGGACACACACGTACGATCACATGTAGGCAATCACAGGTGCAGTCATATGAACACAAATATATACTATATTGAACGATTGCCAATTACTCAGCGAAAGAACGCCAACGTTTGCTTCCGTTTGACTACTTTTCGATTAATTATACACAAGCCGCGACAGTTAAAACTCCGCAGGGAATGTGCACTGGTGCCAGAGCATGTAAGAGTTTTATATGGGAAGACTCCCCGTGTGGTTTCCCCATGAGGGCCCATTGTGGGGGACAACCCAGAATATATCCACTACGTCCTCAACAAGCATGTCGTAGGAGTCGAATCATTTGAGTGGGAAGGGTGGTTTCCTTCCAAGTTGGAGTGTGTATACCAAAGAGGCAAAGATCCAACAGTCTGCATTAAAATAAGCCGGATCACTAAAACGGATGTGCACGCAGCATTCAGGTTCTCGAACAAGGCTAAAGTCCAGAGGTAGTACAGCCAGAATCTTTCGCTGGAGTTTACAGCCAGTGAACGCTGTAACAAAGATGGGAAGAAAGGCAGAGCAAGAGAGAGACAGAGAGAGAGAGAGAGAGAGAGAGAGAGACCACAGACTTACTAACTGTCGGATGAAAGAGCAGGCAGGTATACTGGTAGTCAGACAGAGACAGACAGAGACAGACATGTGGGCAGACAGACAGAGACAGGCAGATAACAAGACAGACAGATAGACAAACACACCGATAGACAACCATAAATTCGATAGGCAGACGGCTAGCCAGACAGACAGACGGCTAGCCAGACAGACAGACAGACAGGCAGGCAGGCAGACAGACCGACCGACCGACCGACTGATCGTCCGACCGACTGATCGACCGACCGACAGACCGACAGACCGACCGACCGACCGACCGACCGACCGACCGACCGACCGACCGACCGACCGACCGACCGACCGACAGAGAGAGAGAGAGAGAGAGAGAGAGAGAGAGAGAGATAGATAGATAGATAGATAGATAGATAGATAGATAGATAGATAGATAGATAGATAGATAGATAGATAGATAGATAGATAGATAGATAGATAGATAGAGATAGATAGATAGATAGATAGATAGATAGATAGATAGAGATAGATAGATAGATAGATAGATAGATAGATAGATAGATAGATAGATAGATAGATAGATAGATAGATAGATAGATAGATAGATAGATAGATAGATAGATAGATAGATAGATAGTAGATAGATAGATAGATAGATAGATAGATAGATAGATAGATAGATAGATAGATAGATAGATAGATAGAGATAGATAGATAGATAGATAGATAGATAGATAGATAGATAGATAGATAGATAGATAGATAGATAGATAGATAGATAGATAGATAGATAGATAGATAGATAGATAGATAGATAGATAGATAGATAGATAGATAGATAGATAGATAGATAGATAGATAGATAGATAGATAGATAGATAGATAGATAGTATAGATAGAATAGAGTAGGATAGATTAGATAGAGAGAAAGATAGAGGGAGAGAGGGGAAGAGAGAGAAGAGAGTAGTGCAATAAATGTCGAGTATTAAGACTAGAATCATCATCATCATCTTCGTGCTGCGTACAGAGTTACACAGAGACCATATTCTGTTTTTGTAGCTTGTGTTATGTTGATGTCAAGTCCGATTACTAACTGTTGTAACTCTCTGAATTCTTCTTTTTTCCCTTCACCGGTTGTAAACTCCGGGGGACAGTTCTGATTGTTTATCCACTTGTGGACTCTAGTTCTGTTCAAGAAACTGAGTGTTGCAGGTACATCCGTTTCACAGGTCGTCTTCATTTACATGCAGACTGTTAGTTCCCTGCCTCTCAGGCAGGTGTACTTTGACTTTGAAGGAAGCTCTCAATTAGTGTACTCTTATGAGATGCGTTTGGGTAGGCAGTGGGTTTATTCTTGTTTTCCCCACAATGGGGCCCCGGAACCCAACCATTCAATACCCAACCGCAGTGTCTTAGTTATTCTGCTAACCTACCGAGACATTGCCCGGATTTTATCCTTAGAAGTGGAATCGCTTTACACCTATAAATCACGTTTTGAAGTTGATCCTGTCCAAATTTATTGAGTTGACTTGGGTTTCCATTTTCAGCAGCCAGTACAGAGCTCTAGACCCTCTGTTACCTGTAGCAGTATAATTATATATGCCGGTCTTGTCCTGTCTCTGAGTGTTGAGTGTCAGCCAGATCACATTATCAATCTTCGCTGAACCTTTATCTTCAGGCTGTTATGAACTATAGTGTTTCCACAGTGTTTACTAGCTCCAAATCGACATTATATGACGTAGCCTGTTATGTGGTAACAGCCAATGTGTCTGCCTGTCGATTGCCTAACACACCTGCATCGCCTGGAGATAGTATGCAATGGAAGCCAACTACCTGGGATTTCTGATGCGATACGTGCCACTCTGTACGGAGCATGCCTTTATCCACCTTTCTTTACCTGCTTTGTGCGTCGGTTACAAACACGATGTGTGTGTGCAGCTGGTTCTGAAGCCAGCGGATGGTTGCAGTAACTGCCTCTATTTGTCCAGATTAAAGATGGTATCAGATGAGTCCCAACACGCGCTGATGCTTCTCGGTGAAGGAAAGGCAATAAAGAAATTAACTTGTTACTTACCTAATATATAATGTATTCAAAGCCGAATGTTTTACCCATAAACAGCAGGTAATTGATGCTGAGCTATTTTTATGTTTATGATATTCCCTTCAGATTTAATTACTGTAATTAAATATTAGACTTTCTTCTTCTTCTAACTTTTATCTCCAAATGCTCACAAATGGGGCATGGGCGTCCGGGCCAGTCTCGCAAAGTCAGCATATCTTTTGCTATTGGATTTTTTACATTCCTTTCTCCGTGTGCTTTTTGATACACCTTGAAACATTTGATCCCGTAGACTCCAGTGCAATAACAGTGTGAAATATTACTATATTTGACTGCGTTTTCTTCCATTATAAAATACTTATCCGACGGGGCATTTTTATTAGTTTGTAATTCAAATATCATACTCGTGTATGTGAAAAGCAGTCTCAAATGTTGTTTACCGTGTCCGATGGATATGTGGTTGTGAATTGCCTGGTTTTTGTAATTGTTACAAGGCAGTGGTAAATTTGTTTAAGACCTAATTTGTAATCATAGCTCATGATGCGCTCACGAGGAAACAACACAGTTTAGAGTAAACACTATTCATTGCCTACGCAGCAGAAACCATCTAAAAAAAACGCTACACTAAAACATTCAGTTCATTTTCAAGCAGTCACGAATGGCGCCTCTATCGATACATTTAAAGAGTATTGCTATTGACTGATTTAAGACAAGAGAAAGTCAAAGTCAGGTTGCCAGGCATCTAAACGGGCATACCAGTCATCAATCGACTTTGGCACCGGTTCCAGGTTCAGTTAATGACCGACATCGCACTGGACGATAACAACCGCAAAGAATTGCTTTATTCGGCTTCCTCACCTCAGAAACAGGTTTACAACAGCTTCCTCATTTATGCAGGCATTGCCTCCAGGACGTTATGCTCTGATCAAACGTTTCGGAACAGATTGCATGACGTTGGACTTTGGGCTCGACGACCACACTGAGGACCTGTCCTTACGCGTCGCCACCGCCAAAATTGACCTTTTTGAGCAACCAAAATCGTCCCTGGGCATGCGACAATCAGCGAAGATGTGTCTGGTTCACTGACGATTCTCTCTTTTGGTTGCGGCGTCATGATAGAAGGTGTCGGGTCCACCGTAAGTAAAATAAAAGTGTCGCCCAAAATTGTTTTGATTAAGCTCTGCTGCACGGTAGTAGAGATGTAATGTGATAAGGGAATGATCATGTACAAAGGAAGGAGTCAATTGGTGCACATTGAAGGAAGCTTGAACGCGAAGAAGAAGAAGAAGAAAGAAGAAGAAGAAGAAGAAGAAGAAGAAGAAGAAGAAGAAGAAGAAGAAGAAGAAGAAGAAGAAGAAGAAGAAGAAGAAGAGAAAAAGGAAGAAGAAGAAGAAGAAGAAGAAAAAGAAGAAGAAATCAAAGAAGAAAAAGAAGAAGAAAAAGAAGAAGAAGAAGAAGAAGAAGAAGAAGAAGAAGAGAAAAAGAAAAAGAAGAAGAAGAAGAAGAAGAAGAAAAAGAAGAAGAAAGAAGAAGAAAAAGGAGAAGAAAAAAGAAGAAGAAAATGAAGAAAAAGAAGAAGAAGAAAAAAAAGAAGAAGAAGAGGAAGAAGAAAAAGATAAAGAAGGGGAGGTAGAGAAATAGAAGAAAGGAAGAAGACGGAAGGAAGAAGAAGTTCGAATAAAAGAGAGGAAGAAGAAGATAAAGAAAGCGAACAAGAAGACGAATTCCTTGAATTCTCCCGCAAGCTATAGCCTTGAAGCTTTCCGGTCATGTTATTATCAAAAGCATTACCCGTTTTAATTTGTCTACATGTTTCATTGCTATATTTAACTGTCGCCGTTTTCTAATGATGCAGTTTATTCAGTTTGAATGTTTTAATGCTATACTGAAATACATATACAACTTTAGTGCTTTAAAATAAACGTCAAGCTGCATATTTCAGTGGTGCATTTGTATCTCTCTGCATGTTTAAGTGCTATCTAAGTAAAGTAAAGACCCCTTTTTGCGCCTTTAAGCGCATCGGGCGTAGGGAAAGAGCACCCATATTTTTTTTTTACAGAGCAATCCTCACAAGGTGGGTAATGGGGTCAGCATTGCGCCGGAGGTCTTTACTTCCCAGGGACATACATCCTGGTACTCATTTTAGGCTGCGTCGACCTGCGACGCCCTATGCCCCGATAAAAACCTCGCAGTCAGCAGTGGGTTTCGATAGCTGTACGTTGGAGTCGGACCCGCAACACCTAAGCCATGGACACTTTAAGTGCTATCAAACGGACTGCAGATTTACAGCTTGGGGTCCAACTTTTGTATGTAACGTGTCGTTTATTTTTTGCAATGCACCGATCACCGTTAGGAAATTGTGTGCCAGGTTTATCGTGTTTTCAGTTATTTACATGTTCACAGCTTTACAGCTCAACAAAAAAAAAAAAAAAAAAAACCTTTGTGCTTGACAACAATTGAGCAAAGAACAAACAACATTGCTTTTAATATATGTCTACATTTGAGCTATAGAGAGTACCGAAATGTTACGTTAAACCTATAACGCTGTATGGTAGCGAATCCATGGATGTGAATGCACACATTTTAAAGAACTTGGAGGGGACTGAGATTTGTTTTTTTCAGACAAATGTTTAGAATCGTTTCGATTGCCAAAGTAACTAACGAGCATTGTGGAAAGCTAATGAAACCAGATCAATATATGCAGCATAAATAAAAGACAAGCACTTTCTTTGGTCATGCGATACGGGGAAGGCTTCGAAGAATATTGTAACGACAGGACAGATCAAGGGTAGAAGAGGGAGAGGCAGACCGAGAGAGACGAGGACGGATGGACTGCGAAGTTGGCACGGAAGGACATCATCGGTGGAACTGATTCAGACGACAAAGGATCTAGATATTTATAGACGATTGAACGCCTAGGCCAGTTGACGGGGCACACGACGATGACGATAATGATGATGAATCAAAGACTTTCTTATCTTTTTGTAATATAATTTTGTTTGTGTGTATAAAATGGCATGCATACGCGCAGGGTGATTTATTATTAATTGTGATGTCGTTTCTAGATTAATAGCTTTTTGGGGAGACACGAAAAGGGAAAAATTATCAGTCAGTCGTAAGAATGACATTCGCTGTAATCACTAGCAAAGTGGTATTATATAACCTCCCAAGAGTGCAGTGAAAACCAAGGAAGTGCAAACTTCACAAAGATGTAGCAGTTTGGGTACCCCTGATAACATCAGATGGAGGATGTAATAAAGAAGTCAAATGTCGAAAAGTTCAGGCAAAGGCAACATTTTACAAAATGAAAAAAATATTTTATGCAATTTGTCTTTGTCAGTTGTGACTTGACAGAGAATTCTAAAAAAAAAAAAAAACCACTATATGAATCATATCTTTAAAACGGTAGTGACTCCTGGTGAGTTGGTAAATTAATGAAAACTTTTTTGGAAGCTGCTGCGATGTAGTTTCATAGAAGAATGAAGAGAATACCCTTGACAGATAAAAAGAGTAATGAAGACGTATTCAAAGAAACTAAGAGAACTGATTGCCCACATTACAAATAGACAATCTACATTCTTTGGTCATGTGATGAGAAGGATAAAACTGGAGTACATCGTGGCGGCAGAAAAGATGGAGTGGAGGAGAGGCAGAGGGTGACCGAGAGAGCAGATGATAGACGGTTTGACATTATGGCATGAAGGATCATCTATGTCAAACTTGATTTAAAGTACACGAGACAGAAGGTTGTCAATAGACATGACTACCAACGCCACACGGCATGGACTTTAAGAAAAACATGTAGCAGTTCAGGGCATCACAGTAGGAGCATCAAATAAATTCAATTTTTTTCCACAAATGCATTTTTCTTTTCATATTTAAAAACAGTTACTTGGAAATGTTTAAATTTTATTAATATTGTTTTTGGTTGTCTGTCCAAAAGCACAGTGAAGATCAAAATATGTTTTTGAATTTAAAAAAAAAAAACGAAAATAATGCCCACAGATAAAACTGGCTGTCACTCAAAAATAACAGTAAATAATGAAGAAATTGAAAATGTCACAAACTTTAAATATCTAGGCTCTATAATTAGTAGCAATGGAGACTGTTTGACAGAAATTAAAAGAAGGATGGCCAAAGCAATACAAAGATTAAACAGCCTTAAAAGTCTGTGGTTAAGCACCAACAAGGAGATCAAAATAGAATTTTGAGTTTAGGCATCTTTCCTGTAGCAACATACGGATGTGAGCCGTGGACTATCTCTTAGTTCTTAAGGAAGAGAACAGGGGCTTTTGAGCTGAAATGCTATAGACAGATTCTCAGAATATCTTGGACGAAAATGATGAGAAATACTGACATCTTGAAAGATCTAAACATCAAGAAAGATTGGCTAATAAACAACATCCTGTCTCGGAAGCTAAAATATTTTGGTCATATCAAGCGCCACGACGGACTGGAAAAAATTATAGCAGAAGGCATGGTACCTGGAAGGAGGGGCAAGGGTCGACCAACACGAAGATGGGCACATATAAGTGACTCCTTGAGTATGAAAGCGCACGAGGCGGGAGAGCTGGCGAGAGACCGAGTTTCTTTCAGGCAGACCGTGATGAGAGCGACGTTCTGCAAAGGACCTGCTACATGATGATATTATTTCAGACTTTTGTTTATTCTAGCTTGTTGAAGTCTTTTTAAACTGAATAAAATATTCGGCGTGATATGCGTCAACTTCCATCTTGTATGGACTTATACATTTTAAAGTGTCTTGAGATAACTGGTGTACTTTAAAACTATAGGGGCTTTGGAGATCGATATGTCTTAGGATCTCATCAAGTCTAAACCTGACCCTGACTGTCGGATACTGTCACTACTGTCTGTTGTACCACCTTTTTATGGCTGTGTAGACAAGGGGTTGTGAGCCTGAGGATTTAGGGCCGCATAACTAGTGCTGTCGCCACGGACTGTGCAGGTTAGGATGTTTAATTTAGCCTCCGACAGAAAAACCATCACCTTACCGAGGTGTCGAACCTGGGTCTTCCGTATGAGAGCCTGACGTTGTAACCCCCCGACCAGCCGCTCCTCTGACAGTGGGATAAAACATAAAAAAATTCACAGTTCTGATTACCACTGCAGAGTTCCAACCTGTCTCACTAGGCAACGGCAGGAACTCGCTGCATGAACATGTATTCTTTGACGCGTTGTTCCTGCTGGGAGAGGCCGTTCTTATCTACAGCTGCAGCATAGATCCTTTGTGTGGTAATGAAGTTTTTGGTATTTATGTTGTCTAATGTGTCTTCTTGTCTGCGTTTTTTTTTTCAACGGATACTTGAGGATCAGGCATTACAGTTTGTTCACCCGACTCTGCTTCTTCTTTTCTGTGTTACCGGTTGTAAACTCCAGCGAAAAGCTCTTTTTGTTCTTCCACTTTCCGACGTTAATCTTCTTTCAGAACTTGAATTTTGCGGGCATGTCCATTTTACGGATCTGGCTTATATGTAGACAGACTGTTGGTTCCTAGCCGCTCGGTCAGATGCACTCCGACTAGTTTCAGTGGCCTCAAAGATGTCCCCAAAATAAAATAAAAATAAAAAAAGGAAGAAATAATCCAGGCTTCCCTCCACCCACAGACTTTTCCACTTTTGAATCATTGTTCTCCCTTGCGCATCCATCATGGCCAAAAAATGATGACTGTCTCCTTCTGATGTCTGTGATAAGTTGTCTTCGGGCTCCCATTTCTTTCAAAACCTCTTGATTTCTCTTTTTGGCTATCCAAGGTATTCTAAGCATTCTTCTGTAAAACCACATCTCTGAGGCCTCAAAAAATTGTTTGGCCTGTCCAGGATTCACAGCCATATGTTACAACTGGTTGTATGTAGCAAGCAAGAATTTTTTTTCTAACTCTCAATGACAAGGATATATTGCACAAGATGCTTTTCATTTTATAAAATGCAGGTTTTGCCTGTCCTGTTCTATTTCTTATCTCAGTTATGCATCTTCCATCTGATGTTATCCATGTGCCCAGATACTGAAATTTCTGTACTTGTCCTAAAATAACACCATCAACGTTTATTACACACTTAGGAATAATTCGTTTCTTTGATACCACCATTACTTCTGTCTTCCCATTATTCAAACTGAGGCCCATTCTTCCACTTTCTAACACCACAATGTCTGTCATTTCCTGTAGTTCTTTCTGACTTGTTGCTATCAAGACTGTGTCATCAGCATAACGTAAATCGTTTATATTGTGCCGACCAACCACAATTCCGGGCATACCAATTAAAGCTCTCATTATATATTCACTGTATATTGAAAATTAATCAGGTGACAGTACACATCCTTGTCGTACGCCCCTCTTTACGCTTTAAAATGTACCTAAACAGTTGTTAATTCTTATAGCTGCTGTTTGCTGCCAATACATATTCTTTGTTATTCGTAGATCTATTTACATAACCTTAGAAAACCCACATACAAACATACCTAAACCAGAATATTCACCCTGGGTCCACTGCTATAGTAAGTTAAACAAGTAGTGTTACATCACCTACCGTGTAGGTAACATAGACACTGCATCCGACAGCACCTCCCAAACTCCCGACTTAAAATAGCAAAATACCCATGCTGTGCTTGCGGACTAACAAAAAAAAAACCAAAAAAAAACAAAAAAACACGGAGTTTAGAATTCGTATGTTGCACACAAAAGATACAGTACTTCGAGAGAAATGTTTAGTACCCCAAAAATTATGAGTTCTACAGCAAACATCTAATGCCAGAACTAGAGACAAAAATTCCGGCCTACGATAAAAAGTCCCGCCGTGGTTATCCTTGAATTATTTTTAATGCGAAACGATCCATAGAAATAAAGAGTCTCACTCCGCATTGGGGGAAGCCAAGGTAACGCAGTGTTTGTATACTCCCCAACAAGCATGTCGTAGGAGTCGAGTAATTAGAGGCTTCCTTTGAAATCACAGTGCATCTGCCCGAGCTTCAAACAGCTGCACACAGATAAGTCAGTAAAACGGATGTACACGCAAAATGCAGGCCCTTATACAAAGCCAACATCCAAATTGACGAACGAACGGGACTGTCCGGCAAAGCGCACAGCCGTGGAACAAAGAAGAAAAAAATACGTGTCAGCAAAACCTGAAAGTCTTTGAGTTCGTATTCGCACTGGGTTAGATTTTTAGGTAATTTCTTTTTAGCTGACCACAAACAAGTGAAATCCACAGGTCATGGGACAGTCAAAAATTACAGGGGGTTGTAGATTAAGCGTATAGTTTTAGTTAGAGTTAGGTTGAAGGTTAGGGTTAGGAAAACGCGCGAAAACCTTGGCTTTGGAAGAAACGCGCTAATGCACAGAAAACACAGAAAACCCACTTTTACCATCGTCTAACATAATGGACTCTCCCGTTAGGTCATTTGTGGTCGGCTAAAAAAGAAAGCACCGATATTTATATCTGAGCGATGGTTAATAGATCTACCTAGGTTAAAGTCCCTTTACAAGCTAGTAGCGTATCGGGCATATGTTTGTATAGAAAAATTGGCCCTCGACAAGTCTTGTGGTCCACATTTACTACAAGGACTTTACCTTGTATTCACCTAACTCCTTTAATCTCAGAAGATTTTGCAGCAGTTGTTAACCAACATGCGAGAAGAGAGAATGTTTTTCTTTAAATAGGTACACACTGTGCCATATTTTCCCCCCCCCCCCCCCCCCCCCCCCCCAGATCAATAGTATATAGCATGTTAACACACAGCGAGTTTCTTAATACAGTGAGTTAGTCGCTGATCCCACAAGTTGCGTTCTAGAAAATTTCCTGGAAAGACTTCTTTTTCTTCAGCATTCACTAGCTGTAAACTTCGACGGAGTGTTCTGGTTGTTCTTCCTCATCTGACTTGATCTTGTTTCAGGACCTGGGAACATTAGGTCAGGAGAGGAGTGGGTCAGAGAGCCAGTGGAACAGACAGACGTGCGTAGAGTCGTAACAACATTGAGCCGGGAGTGGCCAGCAGGTGCCACTGAGGTAAAAGGTCAGCAGTTAATTCAGAATAAAGCTGGCATGGGTGATGTGGTTATGCATACAGGTGGTTCAAAGTGAAGAGGCAAACAAAATGCCTAGAGAAATCTTAGCAAAAGCTGGTGGTTGACTTTTGGTGCAGGAGAGCCCAGCATATGATACCACAACATCCAGCTGGCTAGAGAACACGATACACCCACCCACCCACACAGACACAAACAACACACACACATATCGTGGCAGCGTGCTGAGGAAGGCGAGAACAGGCATGCCTCGTGCAGAGTGGCATGCTTCACTTCAGAGGTCACGATTTAGAAGGATTGATGGAACTTTTCCCTTGGTCATGGCATTGTGTTGGGCAATGAACAGGCGGACAGACTGGCTGGGTCTGCATAACATGGTTGAAAATTGATGCATGAAACGTGAGACGTGCTTAAGGCCTAATGGGGACATGTTTTCAATTCGAAGAATCGAATGGATTACCCCAGACTGGTGAGAGGGAAGCAGCGAGGAGTGACAAGGGGATCTGGCCGATACTTGACGCTCCAAGGAAAGGCCAAACGAACACATAATCAACTACTAATGGCACCAATAGTGTTGGAACTCTACTCTGGCTGCTGAAGATGGAGACCGAGCGCTTATGGGAATGCACCAAGTGTTGTGATGTCGGTTCTTGAATCAACTCAACTTAGCTCATAACTTGAGTTTTGCATATATTTCTGACTTACAGATCTGACCTTTTTGTACACAGGCCTTTGATTTCTCGCCTCTTACTAAATAGAATTCTGTTAAATGACAGATAAGTGGGTAAATAAGCAGGTTATCTATTTCTCTTTAGCTCCAACACGTTACAACCGTGGGTCAAAAACTCTGGAGACAGAAATCAGCCCTAAATATGAAACATAATTTGTTCTTTTTCTAAAACCTCCATCCCGGCCGACGTCGTGGACCCTAAATATAACCTCGACTGAACGGTGTTTCTGGGACTTGCGCCCTGATACTCATCCGAATGGTGGCACTATATGTCAGCTCAACTGGTATTTAACGGTCCTTGAGCGGTCCTGGTGGGGTTGAACGTCACTCGCTCAATCAGAGTGGAGACCAGTTACATAATCACAAATTGACTTTCTGTGTCGGTGGAAGACGGCCATATCAGCGACGGCTCGGCATGTGATACGCTCTTTGTAGCTGATATAAAGTTGCATTGTGGTTATCAGTAGCGTCGTGTTGTAGTTCTAGAAGCGTAAATGCACCACCGAACGACCTGTCTTCGGTTGTTGTGTCAAGGAATTACCAATATAGAAATGCCCTATGCCACTAGGCCTCAAGTGTAAAAATGTTATAATCAGTCAGCTTTGAATTGTGAAGTACTCTGTGTATGTGTGGGAGTCGCCGTGGTGTAGCGGCTAGACGCCCGCCTAGGGATCGGAAGGTCGTGTGTTCGGGTCCTGACAGAGCCAGTCTTTTTTTTTTCTATAAATGATCTTGGCTCCCTGCCCTGAGTGGGTACCAGGTGCAATCCTGGGAAATTAAGGCGGCCGGCATGATGCTGACCCCATGACCCGGATTGTTCTAAAAAATAAAGGTCTAGCCCTGTATGCCCATTACGATTAAGGACGTGGTAAAGGGTTTAACTATTTATATTTTTTTACTGCGTATGTATGAGGAATCAGTATAGAAGTGTGTTGTAAGACATGGTCTTTAGTACAAAGGTGTTCGAACGATTGGCTTTCAGTTTTGGAATGTTCTTTGACGGTGAGCTATTAACGACAAAATGTTCTATACCAAACGGCTTTCAGTGTTAAACGTGTTCTTGTAGCAGAGATTTCATTCTTTGAGTCTTCTGTGTCACTGAATTATCAATATAACGATGTATGTTCTTTATCTACTTCTGTCCGTGTAATTTTTACAGTCTAACACCTCATTTACTACAACCGTGTCATAAATTACAGTTTGTATAGTGAACATTACAGCGACCGACTTCACATCATACGACATTTTCTGAACATTATTTTAGGAGTAATCGACCTGGGAGGGAATTGTCGACTGTAAAAACTGACATGGATGCTAATTCGAAGTTATGACCTTCTTGTCGACTGTCGACCATCTAGCCATGGCGGAGGATTCCTCGATCTGCCAGTGATACAGGAAATAAACTCACCTATCGACACAACTAAGCCTGAGAGGCACACCAGACGTACACAGACTGTTGTAAACCAACATAGAGCTGGCACTATTAACCGTAGGACTCTAATGTTTATGTTGAAGGGGGAATATAAGCACCCGTGGACGTGCCCGGAGTGCTGCGATAATAACCCAGCTTATTACCCCAAACTCACTCATAACAGGCGCAAACATGCTGTTAGATCCTCAAGAAAGCTTTTCTGTCCGTTTTTAACTAACAAAAAACCACGATTCTCCCCGACTTTATATTTTTCAATGTATCAGTGTTTGGTTGTTAACAAAAAATGAAACAAAAACCCATCTGGAAATTATGATACACGAAAAAAGCTTTCCAGCAAAATACAAGAAGCCCCCATGTTCTGTTCTCATTATACGACATGGATAACCCCTGAATTTGAGTGATTGGGCGTGTATTTTTGGTGAAAAAATGTCGAAGTAGACAGTGAAAACATTCTTATAACAGTCATGTTCGTACTTTTTCTTATCCAGCGAGGTAAGCTATCTAAATGTTTGACATCTCTTTTGGTATGTCAGTTAAACCCATAAATGCCAGACACAGCTTCAGTCTTTTTCTAATGGTTATATTGTGGAACCTATAAATATATAAATCCTAATAAGAAAGAGACAAACACTATTCTTTGGCAAAGAGACATTGGAGAACATCGTGACAACTGGAAAGATCAGTGCAAAAAGGGTAGAGGCAAACCAAGAGAGATAATGCTGGATGGGCTGAAACGATGGCATGGAGGAATATCATTAAGAGAGATGTTCCAGGCAACCAGGTAATCTGTTAAGACGCATGAGCGCCTACGCTAGTTAGCATAACACATGATAATGATGATATATTTCCTAAATGTCATTATCACAGTTATTGGGTGGACGAGGAACGATATTATTCTGTCACGACCAGCCTGTCCATGCAAATATCTGTAGAATTTAAGACAGCTACACAAGACAGTCTGTGGCTAAGTCGATGCGAACGCTTCGCTTCGTAATGCCGGGATGCCAGGTTTGATCCCAGCACAACAACCAAAATTAGCGGTCCCAAAAGTCCTATGCTTACTTTGCGATGCTCACTCTCGGTAAACTCGTAAGCTCTCCAAATGGCTAATGAACAGCTGTATACCAGTTGTCCAATATCAAGTGACTTTTTTTTCCTCCAAAAATGATCTTGGCTACCAGGTAGACCTAGCCTTGAGTGGGTTCTTGGTAGTACAGGTGGCCGGCGGGATGCTAAACACATCATCCTTCATATGGTCTATAAAATACTGGTCGAGACCTATATTCCAATTTAAAAATAAAAATACTTTAGTCATCCCCTTGTTAGATGCAACTTTTCGTTATTTTGAAGCCCTACCCTGGCTCTTGCTAGGGGCCGCATTATAGCCTTGCCATAAGTATGTCCTAATGGCTGAACGCGATTTCTGGCACCTCTCCACGGGTGATCCTTATTCACACGGTGGCACTTTGTGTTCAGCCGAAAAGTTGCATCTAACAAGGGGATGACTAAAGTATTTTTTTTTAAATTGGAATATAGGTCTCGACCAGTATTTTATAGACCATATTTTATCGCTTGTGTGATGTCCTGGTGGGGTAACAGTACTACGAATATATTCCAAATACGCCTGAAGCGCGAAAAAGGGGCTCCTTTACTTATATCAATTGTCTACTTGCATGGAAAAAAAGAGGGGGTGTGGGATGGTTACTTTGTCAGTCGTGCAATCTTGTAGTGTACCTTTCTGTATTCATAGACATGCTCTACTCTCCTCCCTTTGTAAGCCCCTCGCATGTATCTTGTTGAGGCAAAGAAATGTCATAACAGCCAGGTGCACTCTCGCCGTGACATATCAGATATCACCAAGATAGTTTCGTGACTTTTACAATGTACACTCTACTGTGGCTGACGGGTTGGTCGAAAAGCAATACAAAACGAAACAAACACATCTTATATTTTAGATATTTATAATGCTTAAATAAACTGCAGAAAAATAAAATCATCTAAACCGAACAGTATATATACAAACATATTTAAAATGAACAAATCTTAGTGTAAAACGTAAGCTTACTAACAACAATTATTTGCAATATTGTTTTGTACTGTTAATTGATTTACACACAATTGCATTACACAAATGGGAAAAGGCTGGCCTAAGATAATTTTTAAAAAAGTCCAAACTTTTAGTTTTCAGTTAAAAAAAAAGTCCTTGATAGATGGCAGCTTGACACATTTTACTCTCTTCCTGCACGCAATCTTTCTTCGCTTTCGCTAGAAAATTAAATAAGCCGGTATGGCTTCCTCTTGCTCTTCAATGAACCGCAAAGCTGTCTCAATCACCATTAACACTTCCGTATGTGGGTTGAGATTTTTCCTGTCATCTAAGAATATCTCCTCTTCCTCCTCCTCCTATATCATTTCACTTTATGTAGTCATTTCAAAAATACTACTGAACTGTATCTGAACTGTCATCCATTCTGTACTGTCATCTGCACTGACATGGTAACAGATTTGTACATTTTCCAGCAACAAAACAATTTTATCGTTTTTAACTCCCGACTTCGGTTTCACATACGGGTTCAGTGTTAAAAGGTCCACCTTCTTGGCCCAAAAGAATGTTTCAAGACCCTTCAAGTGACATGTTTGGAATGTTTCAAGACCCTTCAAGTGACATGTTTGGAATGTTTCAAGACCCTTCAAATGACATGTTTGGAATGTTTCAAGACCCTTCAAGTGACATGTTTGGAATGTTTCAAGATCCTTTAAGTGACTTGTTTGGAATGTTTCAAGACCCTTCAAGTGACATGTTTGGAATGTTTCAAGACCCTTCAAGTGACATGTTTGGAATGATTAAAGACCCTTCGAGTGACATGTTTGGAATGTTTCAAGACCCTTCAAGTGACATGATTGGAATGTTTCAAGACCCTTCAAGTGACATGTTTGGAATGTTTCAAGACCCTTCAAGTGACATGTTTGGAATGTTTCAAGACCCTTCAAGTGACATGTTTGGAATGTTTCAAGACCCTTCAAGTGACATGTTTGGAATGTTTCAAGACCCTTCAAGTGACATGTTTGGAATGTTTCAAGACCCTTCAAGTGACATGTTTAGAATGTTTCAAGACCCTTCAAGTGACATGTTTGGAATGTTTCAAGACCCTTCAAGTGACATGTTTGGAATGTTTAAAGACCCTTCAAGTGACATGTTTGGAATGTTTCAAGACCCTTCAAGTGACATGTTTGGAATGTTTCAAGACCCTTCAAGTGACATGTTTGGAATGTTTCAAGAGCCTTCAAGTGACATGTTTGGAATGTTTCAAGACCCTTCAAGTGACATGTTTGGAATGTTTCAAGACCCTTCAAGTGACATGTTTGGAATGTTTCAAGAGCCTTCAAGTGACATGTTTGGAATGTTTCAAGAGCCTTCAAGTGACATGTTTGGAATGTTTCAAGACCCTTCAAGTGACATGTTTGGAATGTTTCAAGAGCCTTCAAGTGACATGTTTGGAATGTTTCAAGACCCTTCAAGTGACATGTTTGGAATGTTTCAAGACCCTTCAAGTGACATGTTTGGAATGTTTCAAGACCCTTCAAGTGACATGTTTGGAATGTTTCAAGACCCTTCAAGTGACATGTTTGGAATGTTTCAAGACCCTTCAAGTGACATGTTTGTCATCTCTTACTATGCGTCGACCACCCACCTTCTGACAGCTAGCATGTCAGTCTTTTTCAGGGTGGTTACCTAGCCTTCATTACTATAATACACTGATATCAACGAACTCAGAAGACTCCATCGAGACTTTACTTTGTGTTTCGAGGACGCCTTGGTCAATGGGCTAACAAACAACCGTCACACTGGGTGGTAAGCCAGACACGAAAGTGTTATTGAGAAGCATCACACATATTTTCTTGACTGACTTTTGTCCTTAAAATGTTTTTCTATAGTTGGTAAAATTTTGAAACTAGGTTTGGAATATTTCTAAATTTGTTTATGCTTTCATTTGAACTGTAGAAAATAGTGTTAGTGAATAATTTATCTGATTTTCCTATTAACGTTAACCTATGTTTGTGGTTTCCAGACCTTAACCTATGCTTGTGGTTTCCAGTTGCATTACTGCAAGTTAAGATGTTAAAACTTTCTTGTATCATAGTTCAGCGGCTTTTTTGTTTGTTTGTTCTTGTTTTTTTTTTTTTTTTTTGGGGCTGACATTTTTGAAGGAAGCATCTTATAATTTAACCCGACATCATTGCAGCTTTACACCTGTTCCTTGGAAATTCCCTTCTTTTCAATAAACATAAAAGAAAAATCTGAATCGTTTTTCCACCGACCTATCCACCCGCACTGGCAGAATAGGAATAAACTCACAGGGAGCAAGTACAGCAGGGATCTACCAGTCGTCAGTAGAAATTATCCTCGTCAATTAGCGTTTCAGCCCACGATTCCTAGACGCTTTCGGAGGTGGGCCCACCTGAGTTCATGAAGCTCAGGGCTGGTACCCTGCTGCACAAGATTACCAGATGGTGTTTTCTTTCGGATAAGGACAAGACGACTTGGTGGTTGCAGAAGGTACTGTGAGATAAGAAGTCGCCGCGGCAGCCTAATTAAAGCAGTCAGCATACCTGGACGACCGAGCGACAAGCTTACGATTGGTTTATCGGACACATGTTGGACTTTTATTAGCAGGTGGCAGAGGATCACTGGCAGACAATTCGGACACGATGAACTTTCAAGGGGTGAGAAATCCTTTTCCACTAGACACCCGGACCAGCTCACCGAGGTCCGTCCCCTACGTTGTTGCCAGCTAGAGGCCCTTCCGGCTACCTCTCCCAGTTTTTTGAGTGTTCGTTTCCGTTCATTACCGCGCAATCCTAGTTCTTTAACCACATTAAAGAGCGAAGTGGAAACGAGGCCTCTCGCTCCCATTTTGACGGCAAATACCCGCACCGTGTACGCCCGTTTCTCATCAGACCGGCAGCTAAATCACTGTATTTCTCGAGCTTATAAGGTGATTTTCATCCATACGCGAATCATACGAGAAGGTCAACTCTATCAGGATGAGCTGCCGTTTCTCCGCAGAGTGGAGGACTATGTCAGGTCGCAGACCGGTCTTCCGGATTAACTCGGGGTACCGTTCATAGCCTGGCAGATCAACCGCCAGTTACCAGTCCCTCGCAGGATCTAGCACAGATGGAGCGAATGCGTTTCGGTTGACCTTACCTTTTTTGAACCTGCCCAGCCTTGAGGAAACGAATGCTGACGATGCTAGAACTGGCCCTTGCGTTGGCCCTCATTCTAGCCTGGTCAACAACGGCTGCTAACTCTTTTAGCACCTTGTTGTGTCGCCAGGTGTATCGGCCTTGACCTAGGGCTTTCCTGCACGCGGACAGGACGTGCTCAAGAGTTTGCTTCGCTTTGCACAACGAGTAAGTCGGATCGTTAGTCGCAGACCATTTAACCATGTTAACACCGGACGGTAATACATCGTACGCCGAACGAACGATAAAGCTCAGTCGCAGCGGGGTCATTCTCGCCAGATCTCACCCCATGTGAGTACTCTTGGCAATGCGCTCTCCAGGCTGACCCAATGGCCCTGCTGCGCCTGCTGGGCTGCTTTCTGGACACGAACCTCGTTTTCGTTGTCCCTCACCGTTTGTATTACCATGTCTCGGCGCTCTTTGGCTGAGGCCTTTGACCACCAATTGACCTTCCCGTGCCCTAGGCCTCGACGGTCGGTTTGAGTGTATCCCATTATCTCCTTCAATTTTAGTGCGTTCTGCGCAGATTCAATCGCATCGAGGACCCTCCACTTCTGGCCAGTCTTTAGAGCAGGCTGGACAGCGATGACATTTGGGTCTGAAGACTCGCGCAAGAGCATGGCGAGTCTTACCTTGCCGACTTTAAACTCTTCGGTTATCGATTTGAACGGGAGTACCAGCTTAGCCTGCTTGCAATACAGAGCCACGTCGGTCAGACAAGGCGGTGCACCAATCAACTTTCTCAAGGCTGTGTTGATTTTCCTCTCCATGATTTCCACTGCGGTTATCGTCACCTCGTAGACTAACAGTGGCCATAGGAGCTTCGGAATCAACATGAATTGGAGACACCATACCTTGAATTTCCCGACCAGCCTGCATCGCTCGATCGCGAGCAGGCCTGTAGCCAGTGACTCGTGTATTCGCCGGACCCCCGCTCTATCAGATAACTTCGAATCGTAAACGCGACCGAGGCTCTTCACCGGTTCATCCAGAACCGTAGGGATCTTGTACCTTGCCACCATAAAACTGGTTGCCACCACCCGACCCTTAAGGATAGACAGACTCCTCGACTTCTGCGGTTTGAACTGCATACCGCTCCATTGGACCACCGCGTCCAATCTTCCCAGGATCGTGCGGGCAGTCTCCTCGCTGCCCGGTTTTATAGTCGTGTCATCCATAAAGGCACGTAATGGTGGCATCCAGTGATCCCCTATTTGAAGGCCCAGTCCGTAGCCGGCCGCCCCGTCTAACATGATCTGCATGGCCATGACAAACAGTATAGGTCAGATCGTACACCCCATAGCTATCCCAATCTGCAACTCAGTCCACCTCGTGGTAAACGTCGAGGTAGAGAAGCGGAAAGCGAACTTAGAGAAATATTGCTCGATCATATCATTGATCTGTGCCCTTACGTGGAACATGCGAAGGGCTCGCCACAGTAGCCTATGGGTGACTGCCCCGTACTCGTTGGCTAAGTCCAACCAAATCACGTGCAACTGAGTTCTCTCATGCTTGGCTCTCTGGATAGCCTCCCAAATCATGGTCGCGTGTTCAAGGCACCCAGAAACGCCCGGAATACCACCCTTCTGAACACTCGTATCTATGTACTTGTTAGCCATCAGATACTGTGTCAGGCGGCGAGCCATGACCGAGAAGAATATCTTACCCTCGACATTCAACAGCGAGATGGGCCTGAATTGGGAAAGACTCTTCGAGTCCTGCTCTTTGGGAATGTAGACCCCATTTGCCTTTTACCACTCTGGACATATGTGTTTACGGATCCACGCTTGTTTCAACAAGACGTTAAGCATTTTTAGGATTTTCGGGCAACGCTTGTAAAGAACTTACAGAACACCGTTTGGACCTAGGGCAGACTTGCCGCTGGCCTTTTTCACAACTTCCTCAACCTCAGACCAAAGGGGAGGTATCATTTTAAATAGTACCTTCGGCACCGAAGGCTGTTTGAGGCCGCTAAGGATCTCTGGATTGTCATTGAGAGGCTCTCTCCTCTTTTTGTCAGAGTACATCTTGCGTAGATGTAGCTCTAGTTCTTCCTGACTGACAACCAGAGTCCCAGACTTCGGTTGCTCGAATAGACCTCGGGCAAACTGATACGGGTCCCTAAAGAATTTCTCTCGCTCCCTTTTGGTTCTACGTCTGTTGTTACAGAAACGCTCGGCGCGACAGAGGGCACTGTGTTTGTTCTTTAAATGCAACCAAACTTCATACAGCCCCTCCCGTTCGCTGCCTGTAGCGGCTTTGAACCGTTTTCTGGGGCATTCTTGTCTGCCCGACACTTCAGAATGTCCCTCTGCCTCCTGCTAGTATTCTGCTTGGCACTCGGCTGTGCCTTTTCTACTGTCCCGAACTCACGGAAGCAGTGTTCATATATTACATCACCAAATTGTGTAAGCTTGTCGCCTAGCGGCTTCTTGTTTAAATCATGTTTAAGTACCTCACATAATGTAGCCCCCATTAGGAATAAACTCACAGGGAGCAAGTACAGTGGGGATCTACCAGTCATCAGTAGAAATTATCCTCGTCGACACACGTTTCGGCCCACGATTCCTAAACGCATTCGGAGGTGGGCCCACCTGAGTTCATGAAGAACAGGGCTGGTTCCCCGCTGCACGGAATTACCGGATGGTGTTATACTTTCGGCCAGAGACAAGACGACTTGGTGGTTTCGAAGGAGGTACTGTGAGATAAGAAGCCGCCACGGCAGCTTAATTAGAAAAGTCCGCGTGCCTGGACGACCGAGCGACAAGCTTACTTTGGTTTACCAGACACATGTTGGACTTTTATTAGCAGTTGGCAGAGGAACACTGGCAGACAATTCGGACACGATGGACTTTCAAAGGGATGAGAAACTCTTTTCCACTAGATACCCGGACCAGCTCACCGAGGCCCGTCCCCTACGTTGTTGCGCTGCGTCCAAAGCCAGCTAGAGGCCCTTTCGGCTGCCTCTCCCAGTTTTTTGAGTGTTCGTTTCCGTTCATTACCGCGCAATCCTAGTTCTTTCACCACATTGTAGAGCGAAGTGGAAACGAGGCCTCTCGCTCCCACTTCGACGGCAAATACCCGTACTGTGTAAGCCTCGTTTCTCCTCAAACCGGCTGCTAAATCACTGAACTTCTCGAGCTTGTACAAATGATTCTCCTCCATACGCGACTCAAACGGGACCGTCAACTCAATCAGTATGAGCTGCCGTTTTTGCGCAGAATGGAGAACGATGTCCGGTCGCAGGCCGGTTTTACGGATCAACTCGGGGTACCGTTCATGGCCTGGCAGATCAACCGCCAGTAACCAGTCCCTCGCAGAGTCTAGCACAGATGGAGCGAATGCGTTTTTGTTGACCTTACCAATTGGAACCTGCCCAGCCTTGAGGAAACGAATGGGGACGATACTAGAACTGGCTCTGGCGTTAGCACTCATTCTAGCCTGGTCGACAACAGCTGCTAACTCTTTTAGCACCTTGTTGTGGCGCCAGGTATATCGGCCTTGACCTAAAGCTTTCCTGCACGCGGACAGGACGTGCTCAAGAGTTTGCTTTGATTTGCACAACGGGCAAGTCGGATCGTTGGTCGCAGACCATTTAACTTAACACCGGACGGTAATACATCGTACGCCGAACGAACGATAAAGCTCAGTCGCAGCGGGGTCATTCGCCAGATCTCACCCCATGTGAGTATTCTTGGCAATGCGCTCTCCAAGCTTACCCAATGGCCCTGCTGCGACTGCTGGGCTGCTTTCTGGACCCGAACCTCGTCTTCGTTGTCCCTCACAGTTTGTATCACCATGTCTCGGCGTTCTTTGGCTGAGGCCTTCGACCACCAATTGACCTTCCCGTGCCCTAGGCCTCGACGGTCGGTTTGTGTGTAACCCATAATCTCCTTCAATTTTAGTGCGTTCTGAGCAGATTCTATCGCATCGAGGACTCTCCATTTGGTTCCAGTCTTTAGAGCGGGCTGGACAGCGATGACATTTGGGTCTGAAGACTCGCGCAAAAGCATGGCGAGTCTTACCTTGCCGACTTTAAACTCTTCGGTTATCGACTTGAACGGAAGTACCAGCTTAGCCTGTTTGCAATACAGAGCCACGTCGGTCAGACAAGGCGGTGCTCCAATCCACTTTCTTAAGGCTGTGTTGATTTTTTCTCCATGGCTTCAACTGCAGTCATCGTCACCTCGTAGACTAACAGTGGCCATAGGAGCTTTGGAATCAACATGAATTGGAGACACCATACCTTGAATTTTCCAATCAACCTGCATCGCTCGATCGCGAGCAGGCCTGTAGCCAGTGACTCGTGTATTCGCCGGACCTCCGCTCTGTCAGATAGCTTCGAATCGTAAACGCGACCGAAACTCTTCACCGGTTCCTCCAGAACCGTTGGGATCTTGTTCCTTGCCACCGTAAAACTGGTCGCCGACACCCTGCCCTTATGGATTGACAGACTCCTCGATTTCTGCGGTTTGAACTGCATACCGCTCCATTGGACCACCGCGTCCAATCTATTCAGGATCGTGCGGGCAGACTCCTCGCTGCCCGTTATTATAGTCGTGTCATCCATAAATGCGCGTAGTGGCGGCAACCAGTGATCCCCTATTTGAAGGCCCAGTCCGTAGCCGGCCGCCCCGTCTAACATGATCTGCATTGCCATGACAAACAGTATAGGTGAGATAGTACAGCCCATAGCTATCCCAATCTGCAACTCAGTCCACCTCGTGGTAAACGTCGAGGTAGAGAAGCGCAAAGCGAACTTGGAGAAATATTGCTCGATCATCTGACTGATCTGTGTCGGTACGTAAAACATGCGAAGGGCTCGCCACAGTAGCCTATGGGGGACTGCCCCGTAGGCGTTGGCTAAGTCCAACCATATAACGTGCAAATCGGTTCTCTCATGCTTGGCTCTCTGGATAGCCTCCCAGATCATGGTCGCGTGTTCAAGGCACCCAGGAACGCCTGGGATACCACCCTTCTGAACACTCGTATCTATGTACTTGTTAGTCATCAGATACTGTGTGAGCCGGCGAGCCATGACTGAGAAAAATATCTTACCCTCAACATTTAACAGCGAGATGGGCCTGAATTGGGAAAGACTCTTCGAGTCCTGCTCTTTGGGAATGTAGACCCCATTTGCCTTTGACCACTCTGGACATATGTGATTGCGGATCCACGCTTGTCTCAACAAGACGTGAAGCATTTTAAGGATTTTCGGGCAACGCTTGTAAAGAACGTACGGGACACCGTTCGGACCTGGGGCAGACTTGCCGCTGGCCTTTTTCACAACGTCCTCAACCTCAGACCAAAGGGGAGGTACCATTTTAAATGGTACCTTCGGCACCGAAGGCTGTTTAAGACCGCTAAGGATCTCTGGATTGTCATCGAGAGGCTCTCTCCTCTTTTTGTCAGAGTACATCTTGCGTAGATGTAGCTCTAGTTCTTCCTGACTGACAACCAGAGTCCCAGACTTCGGTTGCTCGAATAGACCTCGGGCAAACTGATACGGGTCCCTAAAGAATTTCTCTCGCTCCCTTTTGGTTCTACGTCTGTTGTTACAGAAACGCTCGGCACGACAGAGGGCACTGTGTTTGTTTTTTAAGTGCAACCAAACTTCGTACAGCCCCTCCCGTTCGCTGCCTGTACCGGCTTTGAACCGTTTTCTGAGGACATTCTTGTCTGCCCGACACTTCAGAATGTCCCTCTGCCTCCTGCTAGTATTCTGCTTGGCACCCGGCTGTGTCTTTACTACTGTCCCGAACTCGCGGGAGCAGTGTTCATATATTACATCACCAAATTTAGTAAGCTTGTCGCCTAGCGGCTTCTTGTTTAGAGTTTGTTTAAGTATCTCACATAATGTAACCTCCAACTTACACCACACCACCTTATCGCTCGCAGGTGGAAACCTAATCTTTGAACGCACTTCCTCATAAATCATCAAAAGTGCTCCTCCGCAGTCGACGTCATGGGCCTCTCCGGGCGAGTGGGGTTCACCCTGCCCGTCGTTCCCTGACGACTCAGAAACTACCACAGGAGTAGTAGTTTTGCGACGGCGTTTACTGCGTGGAGCACCCCCGCATTTCATTCTTCCGGCATGCGTTCTCAGACCATGCAACCCGGTGAAGCTCTTTCCAAATGTACAGAGCCAGCCCGGACGTTGGGCGAGTGTCTGAGTCCGGGGGCTAGCATAGTCGTCACTGAGAGTATCAATTTGATTGGGCCCTTCATTCTCCCCCCCCCTTTTCGGAGGACCCTGGGGGCATATTTCTATGTGGTTGTACGAAATCGGAGGTATTATACTGTGTTAGGGGTGATCAACCCGGTCCACAGTCGACATCTGTCTCCAGATGTCAGTTTATCCCCCCGGCGATACCGGGGGGGCCAGTCTTTCCATAGGTGTCACAAGGTCTTTCCCGAGAGTCACCAGTCTTTCCTGGTAGTCTTGTGGGCTAGCCACGTACAATAGGAATAAACTCACAGGGAGCAAGTACAGCAGGGATCTACCAGTCGTCAGTAGAAATTATCCTCGTCAACGAGCGTTTCGGCCCACGATTCCTAGACGCTTTCGGAGGTGGGCCCACCTGAGTTCATGAAGCTCAGGGCTGGTACCCTGCTGCACGAGATTACCGGATGGTGTTTTCTTTCGGAAAAGGACAAGACCATTTGGTGGTTGCAGAAGGTACTGTGAGATAAGAAGTCGCCTCGGCAGCCTAATTAAAGCAGTCAGAATACCTGGACGACCGAGCGACAAGCTTACGATTGGTTTATCGGACACATGTTGGACTTTTTTTAGCAGGTGGCAGAGGATCACTGGCAGACAATTCGGACACGATGGACTTTCAAGGGGTGAGAAACCCTTTTCCACTAGACACCCGGACCAGCTCACCGAGGCCCGTCCCCTACGTTGTTGCGTTGCGTCCAAAGCCAGCTAGAGGCTCTTTCGGCTACCTCTCCCAGTTTTTTGAGTGTTCGTTTCCGTTCATTACCGCGCAATCCTAGTTCTTTAACCACATTGTAGAGCGAAGTGGAAACGAGGCCTCTCGCTCCCACTTCGACGGCAAATACCCGTACCTTGTACGCCTCGTTTCTCATCAGACCGGCTGCTAAATCACTGTATTTCTCGAGCTTATACAGGTGATTTTCATCCATACGCGACTCATACGGGACGGTCAACTCTATCAGGATGAGATGCCGTTTCTCCGCAGAGTGGAGGACTATGTCAGGTCGCAGACCGGTCTTCCGGATTAACTCGGGTTACCGTTCATGGCCTGGCAGATCAACCGCCAGTAACCAGTCCCTCGCAGAGTCTAGCACAGATGGAGCGAATGCGTTTCGGTTGACCTTACCTTTTTGAACCTGCCCAGCCTTGAGGAAACGAATAAGAACGATGCTAGAACTGGCCCTTACGTTGGCCCTCATTCTAGCCTGGTCAACAACGGCTGCTAACTCTTTTAGCACCTTGTTGTGTCGCCAGGTGTATCGGCCTTGACCTAAGGCTTTCCTGCACGCGGACAGGACGTGCTCAAGAGTTTGCTTCGCTTTGCACAACGGGCAAGTCGGATCGTTAGTCGCAGACCATTTAACCATATTAACACCGGACGGTAATACATCGTACGCCGAACGAACGATAAAGCTCAGTCGCAGCGGGGTCATTCTCGCCAGATCTCACCCCATGTGAGTACTCTTGGCAATGCGCTCTCCAGGCTGACCCAATGGCCCTTCTGCGCCTGCTGGGCTGCTTTCTGGACCCGAACCTCGTTTTCGTTGTCCCTCACCGTTTGTATTACCATGTCTCGGCGCTCTTTGGCTGAGGCCTTTGACCTACAATTGACCTTCCTGTGCCCTAGGCCTCGACGGTCAGTTTGAGTGTATCCTATTATCTCCTTCAATTTTAGTGCGTTCTGCGCAGATTCAATCGCATCGAGGACCCTCCACTTCTGGCAGAAATAGGAACCTTCTTTGAATTGTCGCGTAACTTGCAATGCTTTTTATTGCAATACTGGCCCGGGTGGGTCAATGCGTTGATGTTTCAACTTACCGAGAATGATTTTAGACCGGATAATATGGAGTCCGGATAATCAAGATAATATGATCTTATAATCCGTAGAGCATGATTAAAGTGAATTATTATCACAGAAGTAATACACCCGAGTGAGAAGACCTTTCCTCGTGGCAAAATGGTCCTAGGTTCGAATCTGTACAAAGTGTAACAGTAAAGGTAAAAGACCATTTTCCGCGCCTTTAGGTGTATAGGGCATATAGGGCTAGACCTATATTTTATAGGCCAATCGGCACAAGATGGATGATGTGTTCAGCAACACGCCGGCCGCCTCTACTTCCCGGGACTGCACCCGCTACCCCCTCAGGGCTGGGTCGACCTGCAAGCCAAGGTCATTTCTGGAAAAGTCTGGCTCCGCCAGAAAGTGGCGATATTTATGGCCCGGCTATATTCAGAGCCTCCAGCAGAAGCCAGGGTGGGTCTTCAAACAAAAAACTGCATCTTACATGAAAACGCCTTCTATTGTACAAACTTAACATAGAAACTAAAAACTGCATCCCACATGAAAACGCCTTCTATTGTACAAACTTAACATAGAAACTAAAAACTGCATCCCACATGAAAACGCCTTCTATTGTACAAACTTAACATAGAAACTAAAAACTGCATCCCACATGAAAACGCCTTCTATTGTACAAACTAAACATAGAAACTAAAAACACACCTGGAGAGGCAGTTTATTGTTCAATCAAAAGTAGCACAATTACTGTTTTCAGCCAATGCGACATCTTTTGATTATCACCCTTGAGGTGTTAATCCCGCACGCTGATTGGGCAGAGCCCTTTAACGACCCAGCTGAAAGTTTTCACGGCTCACTGTTGAAGAACATTGCTTTACGTCACGTACTCTTTATGCGACCGGCCCAGTAGACGATTTATTTGCTCCAATCCATCAGATGTGAGAACCCTTGTGTTCTCATTTAATGACCCTATTTCCAGTTATTTTTAGCGCCAGAGACCAGCCAGCTTAAACTCTGGCAACTGATTGTAGACGATCAGGGAGAAAGGTTCGCTTGAGTTTGAATTAGAATTTGTGTAAAAGAGAGGGTCCAGATACTTGTCAGTTTCGCTTCTGGTGATAGTTTTCAATGGCGGGAGAAACATTAGACAAACATCTAATGGGATCTGCAGTAACGGCCATTGATGATTGTCCGTAAGTTGTTTTATTTTATTGAAATAAACATGTGTAACTTTATGGTGACTTGGAGGATGGTTTCTTGTTGTTATGTGAATTTGTTGACTATTTATTGTCGCTGCAGTTGTCACTGGAATTACTTAGCATGGTGGTTTGTGTGGTGCTGTAGGGGTAGATCTGCCTCTCTGCTGGGATACAGAAAGATAAAAGAACGGGCACACTGAAAAGACACAAGAATTAATGAAATAGTGGGTATATGGTTATTTAAGGGACGGACAGACAGACAGACATACCGACGAACAGACAGACAGACAGACAGACAGACAGTCGAACGGATGGACTGATGGATGGATGGGTGGGTAGATGGATGCATGGATGGATGCATGGATGGATAGATAGATAGATAGACAGATAGACAGACAGACAGACAGACAGACAGACAGACAGACAGACAGACAGACAGACAGACAGACGGACGGACGGACGGACGGACGGACGGACGGACGGACGGACGGACGGACGGACGGACGGACGGACGGACGGACGGACGGACGGACGGACGGACGGACGGACGGACGGACGGACGGACGGACGGACGGACGGACGGACGGACGGACGGACGGACGGACGGACGGACGGACGGACGGACAGATAGATAGATAGATAGATAGATAGATAGATAGATAGATAGATAGATAGATAGATAGATAGATAGATAGATAGATAGATAGATAGATAGATAGATAGATAGATAGATAGATAGATAGATAGATAGATAGATAGATAGATAGATAGATAGATAGATAGATAGATAGATAGATAGATAGATAGATAGATAGATAGATAGATAGATAGATAGATAGATAGATAGATAGATAGATAGATAGATAGATAGATAGATAGATAGCCTTTCAAAACCTTCTTCTTTTGTTTGTATAATTAATTTTGAATCATTCTTTACTTCATTTGTCCTACTGCTTATGTCGTAAACGTAAAAGTCACAGAGAGGTGTTAGATGTAGTCTTTTACTAGGTGCGTAGCTTGTAATATCATAATGCATTTCTGTAGTGTCTTTTTTACTCCCTCTACCCATGTATTTCTTGGTTAGCCTCATGCCTTGTAGCCTACTTTTCTTATGTAGTACGCTCTAAATGTTTGCTGATTTTCTTCTATTCTGACCAGATGACAGAACCATTTGCTTCTATGATGTTCTCTGAAATTATTTACCTGTGCTTTTATAGTACATTAAAATTCTTCGACCTTTTATTTCTCAACTGGACACATACTATCAATCTCACGTCAAGTACTTTTTGATCTATTTATGATTGGTTAGGTTATTTTGAAGCTACATTTTGTTTAAGGGGATAACATAGTCATGCTAACCCTCCTTAGTAGCACCGTTCCACATCGATTATTGCTAATAGATTATATATCGTCACTGAAACTGAGAAGCTGTTTGCTTGGAGATTCTATGAAAATGTCAAGACTAGCAGAAAGTTAATAATCTAGCTCCCCAATACGACGTTAACTCCTTGAGTCCGGATAAGTCATCGATAGGGACGGTAAATCCCATGTCATTTACTACATACCGAACAAGAGAATTGGTCAAGCTAGCGGAAGCACTCTTATAACGACCAATACCGCGTTGCAAACAGAATGAATTCGTAAGTGAGTTTATGTACAGTGACTATCCTTATATTTCGACTATTGTGAGGAAAATCTATTTGCAGATTAGTCTATTTAAGTAGAAAGAAATCCCCCCCCCCCCCCACCCCCCCCCCCCCCCCGTTTTGTTTTTCCATTGTATGTAAATATGAAATAGTGCACATGACAAAATAAAGTGAAATATGGCAGGCAATGAATTGTGCAACGTATTGTTTATGTCTACATTATCTAAATTCACCTCAGGAAAACATTATGGTGAGAAGGGGAATTGTCTATGATTCTCTTTCCTGCATCAGCAATTGCTCTAAATAACTCTTAACACCTCTTTCTCGCCTCAGTTTGCAAAGATATATTTAAAGAAAAGTTTTTCATCCTGCTAAATGCTGTGAGCTTTTCTACATTTGACTTCTAATATATCTTCCGTCTCTGTTGTCAAGACAACTAAGCACTTAAACGTATGGATTTACCTTCAGCTTGTCCAATGTTGAATCAATCCGCCCTGCAAAACAGTTAGTTTTTTGTGTGTCTTGTTTTGTTTCCCAACCTTTCATGCATTTTTCAAAGTACTTTATTACTTAGTTGTTGGCAGCAGAATTTCACTGTTTTATGCTATGCAGTTCACACACTCTGCTGTTTGTTTGGTAAACATACTTGAACTTAGCGTTTGGTTGGGTAAAAATACTTGAACTAAACGTTGACTTTTATCTACATGTTACTAGCAGTTGGCATATTTTCAAGAATTACATTCTGTCTGTTAGGATTACTTGCTGTTGTTGTTGATGTTTGTTGATGTTTGCGTTCACCTGCTGTAAACCCTAGCGGAAAGACCTGGTTGTTCGTCCATTTCTGGACTTTGGCTTTGTTCCATGACCTGGGTTTTGCTTGTGCATCCGTTTTACAGATCGTGTTTATTTGTATGCAGACTGCTGGTTATCTGTTTTCAGGCGGATACATTCCATCTTTAAAGAAAGCCCCCAGTTAGTCGATTCTTAAGTTATGCTTGTTAAGGAGGCAGTGGGTCTATTCTTGTTTTCGCCAAAATCTGTTTGTGGATGACTTCTGTTGTTAGATACGCATTCTTTTCTCCTTTCACTTGTCGATTAAAACAAAAAATTAATTGGGAAGAAACGTTAGTATTTAACTTTATGTATTTTAAATTTCATTACACACACACACACACACACACACACACACACATATATATATATATATATATATATATATATATATATATATATATATATATATATATATATATGTAAAGTCCAGTTTCTTACCCCCACATTTAGGCTTCTTTATAAGACAAGTGAAGGTACGAACGCTCTTTATTGTTTTTACACTTTACACATACGTGCATATATATATATATATATATATATATATATATATATATATATATATATATATATATATATATATATATATAATATATATATTAGGGCTGTACCGAATAGTGATTTTCACTATTCGGCCGAATACGAATAGTGGGACCAACTATTCGGCCGAATACGAATACGAATAGTGAATCATTATCATCAGGTGCCTTGTCGACTGGCATGGGCAATCATGCCTCTCCACAATCTGCTATCTTCTGCATCATGTATCAGTTCGTGTCAACAAGACTGTCAAGAATCTTCTTTCGTTGTTTTCCTCTATCATTCCTTCCACAGATCTTTCCAGTGGTCACCAAATGTTCCATTTTCCTTCTCCTCATAACACGGCTGAAAAATGACGACTGTCTTCTTCTGATGTCTGTGATTAGTTGTCTTCGGGGTCCCGCCTCTTTCAAAACCATCTTTGGCTCGGCCGCTCGTTCGATGTAATTTAAACGCATCTTTATATATTCTCGTTAGCAATATCTTCAAATTTGATTTGGGTGAAGACACCCTGAAAGAACTTGAAATGCATGATATCTCTCTCTCTCTCTCTCTCTCTCTCTCTCTCTCTCTCTCTCTCTCTCTCTCTCTCTCTCCCCCTCTCTCTCTCTCTCTCTCACACACACACACGCACACACACACACACTGCGGTTGGCATTTTATGCAGTGTGAACAACGCAACCGGGTCGCAGTTTCCCCCGCTACGACAGACTTATGCAACAGCAACTATTGTGTTAATGAAAGAGTTTTTTCAGTCTATCACAATGTATGCAGAAACGGGAGTAAGGTAACCACTATTCGTATTCGGCCCGACCGCAACTATTCGGCCGAATACCGAATAGTTATTAGGTCCACTATTCGGCCCCGAAGCGAATACGAAGCGAATATTCTGTACAGCCCTTATATATATATATATATATATATATATATATATATATATATATATATATATATATATATATATATATATATATATATATATATATATATATATGTACATGCACCCATGCACCTAGGGCTTCTTTTGTAACTGGCGTTACTCAACGGTACACAGTACTGGCACCTTTTTCATGCATTAATTTTTTAAGCTCTACTTATTGGTGAGGCATACTACCATACATTTACACACAGTAACGTTAGCCATATAGACATTAGAAACACTGTCAAAACTACGCCATGTTTAGACTACATAGAACATCAAAGAATGAAATGGTTTGGACATCTAACCAGGATGAAAAATGATCAAATAACATCACAAATTTTCAACCAAAGAAGCTCAGGATATAAGGCAAGAGGAAGACCAAGGAAACTGTGGATTGACGGGGTCTCCGAAACCTGCCAAAAGCATGGCCTCAGAACATCAGATGCTGCCCGCCTTGCTTATGACAGGAACTTGCATCTCCCCACAACGCTTAGCGGCATACGTGGAAGGAAAAACTAAACTAAAACGTTAGCTTTTATCTTTGTGACATTTTTTTAAGTTTAACAAAAGAAGAAGAAGAAAAAGAGGAAGAAGAAGAAGAAGAAGAAGAAGAAGAAGAAGAAGAAGAAGAAGAAAGAAGAAGAAGAAGAGGAAGAAGAAGAAGAAGAAGAAGAAGAAGAAGAAGAAGAAGAAGAAGAAGAAGAAGAAGAAGAAGAAGAAGAAGAAGAAGAAAAAGAAGAGGAAGTTCGACAGTCGATGGATGGTGTTGACCTGACACTCTTGGAAGGCTTCTTCCATGTTGTATTTACATCTTGCACTTTCTCTGTCTTGAGCTGCTCTCATCTTTATTTCCGTAACCACCTTTTGTAGTGTGGCATCCAAAGGTCTATCCTTTTTTGCGGTTGGGGGGGGGGGGGGGGGGGGCGGGGGGGGGGGGGGAGAAGAGAGGGGCAAATACTACAGTTAAACGCCATAAACACGAATTCGCTTAAGGCGAATATTGTTAACATTAACTAAATATTGGTTCATACGACGATATATTATTCATACCTCTATTAGTCAGCGTCCTTGGCTTAGGCGTTGCTCTGTTTCTTGTTTTGACAGTTGCGTTCGAAGTCCAGTTTGTATTGTATTCCGTTGATAAAAACGTTAGTCGAAACGGTTGGTTGTACTTGTTCGCGTCTTTTCCATTCGCTCCATTGAGCTACCAAGTCACAGTTTATGTTAGGTAATATTTCAAACAATAATGTAGTTGATACAGTACGCTAAGGCGTTTTCCCTCATTACGTAACCCACATAACAACTCCCACCCCTCCCCCCACTCCACTCAGCCGTACTCTGATAAGTTATTGTGTATCTTTGCCCATTATTCATCATTTCTTCTATTTTTCATTGACTCTGTAGGTTAACATTTTTATTTCTATCACGGGATCTCTTGCTTGTTGCCGCTGTCATGTTCAGCCATCATACATTAAAACTATTTATTGCAACCTTGAACTCTGCTTGCCTGTATTGTATTGCTAATTGGGTTTCTTTCATAAATGTATTTTGTCACAATCATCATTCAAATTTATATTTCTTTAACAAATTAGATTGTTGTGTTCTTTAACAATGATAAAACGTAACTTCGCATAATAACATTCGCTTGCATCTGATCTTTCAGTGATTGGGGTAATTCGGGGTTTTGGCTTAGTTATTTGTCGTCTGCAAGTTTAATTTATTAATGTTAATGTTCGTCTATCCAAAGTTATGCCTACAAGTCATTTTATCCGTTAACTGTATCTTCAGATTTATGAGTGCAGAGTTAGCTGATAGGGAAGCCGCCGTAGTGTAGTGGGTAAACACTCGGCTGATGATCAGAAAATCGTGGGTTTAGGTCTCGACGTAGCTGGCCTTTTCTTTTTCAGAAATGACTTTTGTTGACAAGTCGACCTAGCCCTAATTAGTTACCAGGTAAAGTCATGAGAAGTAAAGGCGGCCTGAGTGATGTTGACCACATCAGCCACCGAGTGGCAATAGGCCTTTAGTTCTCAGGACTGCGCCTGGTACCTACTCCAGGTTTAGTCGACCTGGTAGCCAAGGTCATTTTTGAAGAAAGCACAGTTCTGCCGGGACCCGAAACTACGACCTTCTCATCGGTAGGCGAATAATATTATTAAACACAATAATAATGATGATTGTGCTCTTAAACAAGGCCTAAACTCATTGAGTCCATACACCGCCTCTTGTTACGCGTAAAACTATAAATAGTTCTCCCAAACCCCCCCCCCCCCTTTTTTTTTCTTCTTCCCCCACCGCGCCTCCTTTGTAGAATTGGACTAAAGGGTACACAGATCTATGATAAGAAGAAAAACTCCACAGGGGAGCATGTACAGAAGGAGTCTACCAATCATCAGTAGAAGTGATCCCTCGTCCACAATTGTTTCAGCCCACAAGCTCCTACACAATCTTAGAGAGTGGGTCTATCTGAGTTAAAGAAGCGCAGGCTTGATCTGCTCCTGCTGCACGTATTCTTCTTCTTCTCTTTCATCTTGTACTTCATCGAAGTGTCGGGGGGAGTATTACCGGATGTAAAAGACGAAACTGGTGACTATGCAACAGGTACTGTGAGGTTCTAAGTTTATTTATAGTCGCTGCAGTAGCGTATTAGAACAGTCGTCCTACCTGGACGACCAAGTGACAAGCTTACGGTTTGTTTATTGGAAACATGTTAGACTTTGTTGGCCAAATGGCAGAGGGACAAAGGCAAATGATTCGGACACGATGGACTTTTATGGATAAGACTTTCTTTTCTACTAGACACCCGAACCAGCCAACCGAGGCCCGTCCCCCACGACGTTCAGATGTGTCCAGAGCCAGCTCGAGGCCCTCTCAGCAGCCTCGCTCAGTTGTTTTAGTGATCGTTTGCACTCGTTTCCTCGCAAGCCCAGCTGTTTTATCACATTGTACATAGGAGTGGAAACGAGACCTCTTGCGCCTACCTCGACGGCAACGATTCTTACTGTGTACGCTTAGTCTCTCATCAGCCCAGCCGCGGGGTCACTGTATTTCTCGAGCTTATACATATGACTTTTGTCCATTCGCGACTTATGCGGCTCGATCAGGATAAGCTGTCGTTTCTCCGCAGAATGTAGGACTATGTCGGGTCACAGGCCAGTCTTCCTGATAAACTCTGGGTACTTTTCGTGACCAGGCAGGTCAACCGCCAGTAGCCAGTCCTCGCACAGTCAAGCATTGATGAAGCGTATGCGAACCGGTTAAATTTACCTTTATAAATCTGCCCAGACTTGAGGAAGCGCACAGGGACAACGGTAGGAATGGCCCTCGCGTTGGCCTTCATCCTAGCTTGGTCCACAAAGGCCGCTAACTCTGTCAGGACCTAGTTTATCTTCCCTGACCTAGGGCTTTTCTGCACGCGGACAATACGTGCTCGAGCATCTATTTAGCTCTGCATAGTGGGTATGCCAGGTCGGTAGCCGCATGCTTGACACCGGACGGTAAGACATCGTATGCAGATCTCTCGATAAATAAAGCTCAGCCGCAGCGGAACCATTCGCCAGCTCTCACCCCATGTGAGTATTCGTGGTAAGGCGCTCTCGAGGTTGATCCACTGACCTTGCTGCGACTGGTGAGCGGCTTTTTGGACCCTATTCTCGTTTTCGGCTTACTTTGTCTGCTGTATTACCATGTCTCGGCGCTCTTTGGCTGTGACTTTGGATCACCAACTGACTTTCCTGTGCCCTAGGCCTCAACGGTCGGTTTGTGTGTAACCCATCACTTCTTTCAGTTTCAGTGCATCTTGGGCAGAATCAATCACATCTAGGACCATCCATTTGTGACCTGTCTTTAGAGCGGGCTGGACATCAGCCCATCTGTCGGGCCATGTCGCTGAAATCATCAAACAGTGCTAAGGATACGTTAAAGTATGCCCTGTCATATGGAGACCGTCTTGGCTGGGCGATGAACTGAATTTCAGTGAGGAAGTACAGTGCAGTTCGTTAACCTCAGTTTCTGTTGAGAATCATTCGACATCTAGTGGTAAACATAGCTGCGAAGCTGATATTTTCGTAAACATTAAGTACTTTTTGACCCCTGCTGGGCAAAACTGTACGTTCTGTAACACGCTTAAGTTTTTTTTTTTAGTGTTTTAGAAATTTTGCATCAGTATCATAGATTTTCGCGGTGTCCGTGGCTAAGGCGTTGCGAGTCTGACTCGTAACTTCCAACGTTCCGCAATCGAAATCTACTGCTGGCTGCGAGGATTTTTTTTATCATGTTATGGCTCGTCGCAGGTCGACCCAGCCTAAAATGGGTACCAGGATGTCTGTTCCGGGGAAGTAAAGACGGCGGGCGTAATGCTGACCACATTACCCCCTTCCGAGAAATATTTTGGTTTACAATTTCAGAACCAAATGTTCAGACAACAATTGCTTTCCATTAGCATAAAAATGTAATTTGAGTCTTTCGGCATTACCTTATTCCTTTGCGGCTACAGTGTTCTCTCGAAGCTTTTTTCTTTGAAGACTTCAACAATAAATGCATTGACAGAATCAAAGAGATTGCTCCAGGATAGTAACTACATTAGCTGGAGGCCGCCACAACAGCTTTGTAACAAACTAAAGAGACGGAGCAAAAATAAATACTACAGCGATGACATAATGAACACAGAATGTTCATTTCTGATGACTTACAAGGTAAACAAGATACATTTAAGGGTGTTTGTGTGTGTGTCTGTGTGCATGTGTGCGTGTGTGTAACGACAGTTAAAGGTTTTTTTTTTTGAAAATTTAAAATGTGGTATTTTGTGTGTGTTTTGGTACTCCCCCATCCCCAAACACACACACGCACACACACACACGCACACACACAGACACACACACACACGCACACACACACACACACACGCACAAACAAATACCACTCTCCGAATATTTTCGGCAAAACGAACACGTCGCCCAGAAATGCGTTATCTAAACAGTGTTAAGTATAGAGAAAACCATTTCTGAAGCTGCACAGGAGAAGGTAATACCAAAAGACTAAGCATACATTATCATACTAATGGTCCCCGTGTGGGTTTCGAGGCCGTGTTAAGGGAAAACTAGAATAGACCCACTGTCTACCGAAAAGCATGTCGTAAGAGTCGACTAACTGGGAGCTTCCTTCAGAGTCGGAGTGCATCTGCCTGGAAGGCAAGGAATTAACACTCTGCATACATCTGTCAAACGGAAGCATACGCAACATTTAGGTTCTGGAACAGGACGGCAGTCTACAAGTGGACGAACCACCAGACATGTGCGCCGGAGTTTACAGCCGTTGAACGCGAAGAAGAAGAAGACACTACTTCTTCTGCGTTCGACATCAGTCATGCTAAACATTGAGTCCCGTCTGGTTCACAAATAGGATTGTGCGTTTAAGGTCGCCACCGGTCCCCCATAGCTTCTCTCGCAATGTGGATCCCCTGGGCCAGATCCACAGTCTTTGCTGGGAGAAGTTAGGGCAGTACTGTAGTATGTGCTCAGGGGTCTGTCTTTCTGCTCCACAATCACAGGCAGCAGATTCTTTTATGCCTATCCTGTACAAGTGTGCTAGAAGACCACGGTTTCCAGTCCGAAGTCTAAAAACTGATGTTTGTTCTTTCCTGTTGAGTTTGTTTATGCTGTCACTCTCTGGTCTGTAATCTCCATTCTGCCTTCTCCACTCCCGCTTGAAAGACTGCTTTAGCGCTGTTTTGGTTTCCTTGTATCTGTGTGGTGGATGAGGTTGTGGAAGATTACTCCCAGCTTTTGCCAACTCATCTGCTCTCTCATTTCCTTGAATACCACAGTGGGCTGGTATCCACTGCAAGACCAGTTCTGCTTCCTTAGAGAGTAAGCCAATGTTGGTCGTTAGATCAGCAATTAGTTTGTCTTGTTTTTTGCTGGATAGTGCTTGGAGAACAGACAATGAGTCACTAAGTATAACAATTTGGTGCCCTCTGTGTTCTTGAGTGATGAGATGTTGGACTGCAAAGAGGAGGTCAGCTCTGAAGTTAGTGTAGATGTCACCTGCTGGTAGAGAGAGAGAGAGAGAGAGAGAGAGAGAGAGAGAGAGAGAGAGAGAGAGAGAGAGAGAGAGAGAGATAGAGAGAGAGAGTTTCTGCTCTGCTAGGGAAGAAGACACTAATGGAAAGCGATTTTCATCTCCGCATATTTCTTCTGAAATTGTAAATTAAACATTTCTGGTTTTGTGTGTGTGTGTGCACCAGATGGTTGGTCTTATTGGTTTCCTTGTCTTTTTTATGTATTTGTGCATAATGGCCTCCTTTAAGAATTCTGAGAAACTGCATGCCCAATAACAAAACTGACACCTGTCGTCCTTTAGTAATACTTACTGGATGCAGCCTTTAATGTGGACATTTAAAATACTTTTGCAAAATTGCTAAAACGAGCAAGTCTTCGTGCGGGCTATTGAAAGTACAGATTTACTCGACAAGGATAAAATAATACACAATGTATACGTAAGTACAAACCTCGACAACGCTGGCTGACTTGACCCAGAAGTGGGGGATTGCCATTAAAAAGTTCTGATGCTCACCCAGCCAGGGGGGGGGGGGGGGGGGGGGGAGAGGAGAGAGAGAGAGAGAGAGAGAGAGAGAGAGAGAGAGAGAGAGAGAGAGAGAGAGAGAGAGAGAATGCCAGTTCTAGACATTCTAAATTCAACTTTTTTGTGCAGCATAGAAAACGATTCTTTACTTCCCTTGTAATGGAACATTCGACTAAAAATATTCGATAAGGGGAGTGTAACATGTTTATTTCTAAAAATAACAAATTATCAGTTGCAACCCTTGAATTATTGTTTGGAAATATAATTTCTTTTCCGTTGAGAGCTGCTGAGAGTAGCAGAAGCTTAAACACCCAGAGAGGATACAACGTTCTTGTTCCTCTCAAAAAACACAAATGTGAAGATTAGACATTTTCTTATGAGTTTTACTAACTATGATTATGAGTGAGTGACATTCAACCCCACCAGGACCCCACAACGAGCGAAAAACACCCGGTCATATAAAGTGCCACCAATCGGATGAGAATCAACTGGCCACAAGTCCCAGAAACCCCTTTCAACTGTTACATTATATCAGGGCTCCCGACGACAACCCACATAGGGCGAAGTTATAATAAAATTTATGATTATGAAGTGAACGCCCAGGGTGAACCCATACAGTGTCAACAGCAGATGAGAGACACAAAATGAGAATCTATTGTCAGTGCCCTTTCTATAAATATAAATTACATTAATAAAATGTGTACGGAGAAACGTAAATGGAACACGAACAGGGAGAATAGAAAATGACGTCATCAGGGTGGAATTTGGGGGAGGGGATGAAACCAGTGCTAAACTACATCAAGAGGAAACAGACTAGATTGTCGAGATATAGTCAAGACAACCACAGGACAGCGCACCACAGAGAACCCTGCCACTTCGACATAATGGAAGCAGACCTGGAGGTCGCCCACGCAAGCGATGGATAGATGAAATATGAGAGGTCGTGAATACTAGCATACCAGCAGCAAGTTAGCATGCACACCAAGGCTCGCACCAGATGCTTCCTCAAAACTTGACGCTAAAAGGCCGAGAAACAAGAAGTACTGTCCAGTTTTCGTGGCTTGCCAGTATGACCCGAGTTGCCTCGCTTACACTAAGACAACGACAGATAGCCATCAAGCTCGATCATGACCAGCAAAATCTATGTTGGTGCACACGAATTTGAGTGAAGTTGTAAATGTGTTGGTGCGTACGAATTTGAGTGAAGTTGTAAAGGTGTTGGTACCCACGAATTTAAGTGAAGTTGTGAATGTGTTGGTGCTCACGAATTTGAGTGAAGGTATAAATGTGCTCCTGCCCACATAGTTCCTATGCTATTTTAATTCGCCACTAAATGGAGTCAGAGAGTCTTGCAGGGAAATTTGACACTTAAAAGAAAGAGGGCATTTACACTTTTTTTTTTTTTTGGCAACAGGTACACTTCCATACTTCCTCCCTTCCCCATGTTCCGCAAAGTGACTGTTAGCTAACTGTGAGCTCCAGCAAAGGCATATAGAAATCCTTAAAACATCTGCACTTAATAATTCAGTTGAGAAGTCCGAGATGAAATACAACCTCCAGAATGTGAATCATACTGCGTTACTATTTCACCACCCAGACAAAAGTAAAAGGAGCAAATACGAATTATGGACATTCCTCACTTACAAGTCTTACACGGGAATGGGTACAACCAGGTCTTTTTATCTGGGTGGTACTCATTCATTCGCATATCTGCACCTTTTTTAGGCCTTGTTGTTTAATTCAGGGTGTGTGTAAAGTCGCAGTACAATTTTTATGGAGAACAAATTTGAAAACGAAGTACACAATTTCATCACCAGATGTACTAGAAGTCATTAAATAAGTTAAAGTAGTCACTGCTATCGTCTAACTCTGTTTTGGGGAAGCAGGAAGTACCAATAAAATATACACTATAACAGGTGTAGGAAATATCCACTAATGGCTTCAAGACCTGACTGTACACATCTCTTCATATTGTCAAAATACCTTCTACAACGTGTCTGTTATTTATTTCTTCCGTTAAGAACACCATTTTTGTTTTAAATGACTTACCCCTGCAGACGACAACTATTCACTGCATATTGTCTCACTACCGACTGTGGAGCACAGCTTTTGAATTTCGTGTATTTCTTTATTATTTTTGTTTTCATTTTCAACATATAAAATGTATTTGAGACTTTAGAAACACCCTGTAAAAAAAAAGTATGTTATTCATTATATCACAGACACTTCGGTGAGTGAGATCCTTTCCTAGAAGAAAATACCCGGTTGTTGTGTGCTAAATTGAGTCAGCACACTACCAAGTGTCTAGCAGGTACTCTTCAGCTTCCTTTCTTAACAAGTCAACTCGACGACGATGACACCGTCATACAAGTTTATTTAACAGGATACATGACACAAATGCAGAGACGTAGTTATTGATCACAGCTGACATTCGCACATCGTTCATTTGTCCTCACAGCTCTCTATCTCTCAATGTGTAGTGACCTCTCCTGGACTACTGCAGATACCAGGATGACGGCGTCCCACTCTCTGGACGCGTCGTACAGCTGAACAGGACGACTTCTCCCATTCACTGGACCTTGATATTAATTCAGCATGCAACACGGCTGACTGGAGACGACTTCTCTTGCCGTACTCCGAAACCAGGCACTAGTGGTCTTCCCGTCCCCTGGACTTACTTTGCCAGCGGGACCATATTTTCCATACCGCAATCCCGACACTTACTCGGACCTAAATGCCCGATAGTCGTACGGTATGTTTGTCTGTTAGACTCGAGAGATTACCTGGACCCTGACTTGGTCTCTGACTCTCGCTTCTCTCGGCTGATCCCCCGTGCTGCGTGTTTGATACACCAACACTTCATCACCGCTTCTTGGCTGATCCCTCGTGCTGGGTGTATACTACACCCACACTTCATCAATGCCCTTAGCCCTGTGGCTACATCTCTCTCTCTGTCTACTGCCCCGAGGGGCTTTAGCCCTCAGGCTACAGCTCACTCTCTGGACTGTCTACGCAGCCCAATTTATATATGTCGAATCCGTGTAGGTGGATGGTGATTACACGAGAGGCACGCTTGTGTGGGCGTTCTCGTGAATCATGATCCTGTGGGTGTTCTCGGGACTCGCTCATGTGAGCGTTCCCGAGGATCACGCTTATGTGGGTGGCTGATGTTACCCGAGAATCACGCTGTCACTTAATTCACACTTTATCTCGTTATCCACGCTTTCAGCCCACCACACAGAATCCTACGCGTCCACTTTCTCTCGTGCAAGCACGCCTTGTTCATGAATAGACGTTTTCACTGGTCTCCTCTTAATACTCGGATCATATTGACACTCTTTCCTCGTGAACTTACAGGAAGTACAGGCATACCATTGTCCCTTCCCACAATATCACACTTAACCCATATCACCGGTATTACTGCTGGAGAACAGAAGGCAGGAACCTTCAGCAACGCAGTGTTTGCATTATTCACATTGGATCAGTATGTTTTGAAGACAATAAACATTTGGCATTCTGTATTGCTTGAACCAGAGAGAGCTGAGAGCGATAAATGAGAGGACGAATCAAACATGCGTGTCACTAGTTTTTGTTCTCGTACAATCAGCCAACTAGATTTTGTTCTTGTACAATCAGCTACTAAGGATTATTATGACTGCTGGGTAAGACGGACCCTCTAACAGTTTATTTGGATTGTTTTGATGTGGCTTGGTTTTACGTTGTTTCTCTTAATAAACGATACAAGAGACAAAGCAGGACAGAAACAGATATCAACAACATTGGGAAGAAGAACGAGATGAAAAAAAAAAGCGCGAAGAAGATGAAGAAGAAGAAGAACAACAACAAGAAGAAAAAGAAAAAAGAAGAAGAAGAAGAAGAAGAAGAAGAAGAAGAAGAAGAAGTAGTAGTAGTAGTAGTATTAGTAGTATTAGTAATAGTAGTAGTAATAGTAGTGGTAGTAGTAGAAGAAGAAGAAGAAGAAGAAGAAGAAGAAGAAGAAGAAGAAGAAGAAGAAGAAGAAGAAGAAGGAGAAGAAGAAGAAGAAGAAGAAGAAGAAAGAGAAGAAGAAGAAGAAGAAGAAGAAGAAGAAGAAGAAGTAGAAGAAGAAGAAAAAGAAGAAGAAGAAGAAGAAGAAGAAGAAGAAGAAGAAGAAGAAGAAGAAGAAGAAGAAGAAGAAGAAGAAGAAGCCACTGATGTTACACGTAGCAAACAAACAAGTAGTAGCGATAATGGATACTATTTTTTTAGCTTTACGACTGTTCTAGTTTCTTAGAGTGACTAGTTTGTGACCAAAATAGCAAGATCGTGTTTGTGACAGAAGCCATCAATGTCCTGGGTAGAAACAAATACCTTCCCCATTTCCGTGGCAGCCAGATATTTATGTTCTAGCGATGACAGATATGTACCCGCTGTGTAGCCACCTTCCTACCATCGCAGATCGATAACACATTGCACTTGTATCGAAGTGGGAATTAATGTTACAGTTAAAAATGTATACCCGTGTGGTACTTTTACTCAGATACTGTCAGGAAGTATCAACTGAGTTGGGCTGAGTTACGAACGGTCATCAGAGCACTCAGAGACATTACCATAAGGGACCCTTTGCCCGCCTTCAGCAGCCGTAGCAGAATGCCAATTCCGTTGGCACAAATAGCATTCTGAATGTATGTTTATCAACGCTACAGCTCCCTCAATATGAATAGGCCGTTTGAGATTTGACTGATTCGTCTAGACTAATATTCTCCAGCTTTTCTTAATGCCTGTTCCCCTTTCTGCTTAGTATATGGCAAGACCCCCCCCCCCCCCCTCCTTTTTTTTCTAGCGCTCTCCACGCCCTTGATTTTATTGCAAAACCTACGCCACCCACCCCCATTTAGTAAATAGCAAGCCAACCCCCCCCCCCCTTTTTTTTTCCGTCCTTCAAGACTTCAGTATAATTTGTACATTTATACCTAGTTTATTTCAAAATTTAATTGCTGCTTCTTGTTTCCAGTAAAAAAAAAAAAAAAAAATTATTATTCTGAGATCTTTTCCTTGAGTGTTAATATGTTCCAACAATGTTATCATGTCATCATGTTTCACTTGATCACAAGCAACAGAGAATACACTGGACAGATAAAAAGAAAATGACTGACGAAAAGAACTGATTGCCCACATCAGAGAGAGAGAGAGAGAGAGAGAGAGAGAGAGAGAGAGGTAGAGAGAGAGAGAGAGAGAGAGAGAGAGAGAGAGAGAGAGAGAGAGAGAGAGAATCTACATTCTTTGGTTATGTGATGAGGAGAAAACTTTAGTACATCGTGACACTAGGAAAGTCTGCAAGAGGCAGAGGGGGACCCAGATAAAAGATGCTGGACAGTTTGACATCATGGCATGGGTGATCATTTGTATCAGATTTGATTGAAAGTACACGAGGCAGAAAGTTGTGGCCATAATAATATCTGTATCCCACTAGTGACAAAAATATAATATGAATACCAACACCACACAGCATAGGCATGAAGAAGAAGAAAAAAGAAAAAGAAGAAGAAGAAAAGAAGAGGAAGAAGAAGAAGAAGAAGAAGAAGAAGAAGAAGAAGAAGAAGAAGAAGAAGAGGCAGAAGAAGAAGAATATAGAAAATACTATTGTCTGTGTAATGCAAAGCTTATTCCTGAAGAGGTTCATTTCACAGACATACCACAATGATGGAGATAACAGAGATAGAGTTAGAGAAGATCTGGCAGCCATCTTAAGGAACAAACATTAGGAAGACATCATGCAAGTGGAAGATGTAAAGCGTGTTCTGAAAAGGGCGAAAAACACTGCACCCTAGCCCGACGGGGTTAGATATTCCCACATGAAAGACATGAGTGATGCAGACCTGGTGGAGATGACTGCTTGCTTCAACCAGAGCATTAGGACAGCTTCAGTCCCAGAAGTGTGGATTCCACTTCCTAAGCCTGGCAAGAATCATTCAACACTCGGGGCTTTTGGATCATAACCCTACAAAACACTTTTGGTAAAGTGTTGGAGAAGATAGTGGCGGGTTAGCTACAAGAATTTTTGAAACAGGGACATATCCTTTCACGAGGATTAGGAAGTTACCGGCCGGTAAAGGACACATGGTCAAATGAAGCAACTTTTGCTTTTGATATCTTCGAAGGTTTCTAGAACAGACAGGAAACGGTGGCAACGGCACTCGATTTAGAAGACGCTTGCAACAGAGTCAGATACAGTATCTTAATTAATGCGCTTATGGAAAAGGGAGTCTGTCCTTGGTTGGTGAACTGGATCGCAGCCGTTCTGTATACTCGCTGGGTAGCTCTCCGCCTGGGTTCATGGACCTTCGAACCATGTAATATAGCTCCAGGACTACCAAAGGGATCTGCAGTTTTACCTATTCTAATCAATGTTTTTACGAGTAAGATTGCTGACCTGGAAACACCTGGATTTGGCAAAATATTGACATTTGAAGATGATGTTCTTGTATATAGGAAGGGGAGAAATCAGAATCAAATAGCTGAAGAGTTACAGGCAACAGTAGATAAGGTGATCGACCGGTGTACAGAGACGAGTGCTGTAATCAACCCAGAAAAAGCAACCGTCCTTTGGAGTTCTTCGGACAATAGGATTGTTAGAGCTGATGTTCCCAGACTCAAAATAAATGGCAGCGACATCAAAAGAGACAGGTACCCGAGAATAACCGTTGACAGAAGTTTGTCTTTCAGGGATCACATAGAGGGGGTTGTGACAAGGGCTCAAAAAGGTCTAAATGCACTAAAGATTGTAGCTATTCACACTTTCTTCTTTTTCTGCCTTTCTATCCCCCAGTGGAGCATAGGCCCTCAACAACTCACGCCAAGTCGTTATGTTCTTCGCCATTTCATGGAGCTCTCCCCATTTCCTCCCCATCTTTCTAACTTCATTCGCCAGCTCTCTTCTCCGTGTGTTTTTTTTGGCCTTTCTTTATTCCTAGGCCCCTGTGGGTTCCAATGCAAAGACATTCTAGTTATGCTGTTCTCCTGTTTTCTCAGTGTGTGTCCTATCCACTTTACCAGCACTTAATCATCTCAGTGATTGATTATGGATTGGGACTACTCACTGTCTCGAAGAGTCAGCTAGAGAAACTGGAGCGTATACAGAATAAAGCTATGCGGCTGATCCTGGGTTGTACAAGAGACATCCCGATTGTGTGCATGAGATACATCCTTGCATTGCCGTCTATTGCAGATAGGCTAAAAGTGCTGCAGGCTACGTGCTATTTCAGAGTAGCTGCAGACATGGAACACCCTCTGTATAAAGCTTTGGCTGCAGGCAAGGGTCAGAGGCTGAAAAGGGGAAAATCGTGGATGGCTCAAGCAGAAGACACAATAAGACACGTATGCATGCTGGAAAACATTAGGCGAGGAGAGGAGTGGGTCAGAGTACCAGCCAAAAAGTCTGACCTGCGTAGGGTTATGATAACATTGGGTCGGGTGTGCAGAGAGTGGCCATCGGTTGCTATGGAGGTTGAAGTCCAACAGTTGATTCACGACAATTCACAGACAGGTGATTTGATAATATATACAAATGGTTCAGTGTTGAGAGGAAAGAGAAGTGTCTGTGGTTTCGTAGCGAAAGCAAATGGAAAATCTTTAGTGCAGGACAGCCAGCATGTGACATCACAACATCTAGCATGAGAATGGAGGTGGAGGCAGTAACTGCAGCTCTCCGGTGGCTAGAGAACAAGATACATACGTAATTGTAACAGACTCTGAAAGCGTGCTGAAAAAGGTGAAGACAGAGATGCTTCGAGCAGAGTGGCAAGCTTCACTGGAAAGGTCACGGGTAGTGAGCATACTTTGAATCTTTTCTCCAGGCAATGCCAGCGTGGTGGATAATGAACAAGCAGACGGACTGGCTGGATCCGCACCACTTGGCGGTGAATTGATACATGACAAGGCATATTTGGTCAAGGGCTTTTGGGAACAAGCAACGGAATCAGTAAAGATTGAAGTTTTTTATGGCCTGGTGATAATGAGGCACCCGGGTGTAACAAGAGGGTCTGGTCGGCTCACTTCATTCAGGGAAAAGGTAAGACAGATATTTAACCAGATTGTGACACGTACCATCAGTATTGGAACTCTGCGCTGGCTGCTGAAATTGAGGACGGGGCGTGCATGGGAATGTAATGTCAATTCTTGACTCAACTCACTCAACATTCAAAGCTTAACTGATTTAGTATCCCTACATGTGTTGACCTATATTTTATTATTGGAGACCACTGCTTGTTATGGGCTTAGTTTTAACTTCTCGTTGATTTTGCTTCCCACACAGTTTGTAAAGAATTCGAACATTTTTCTTGTGTTATTTAAGTATATATATAAAGTAATGGCCTCTTCACAAACATCACGTTTTCGTAGTTTGCACAAATCTGTAGGTGATCCGTACAAGCTGTCGGCGATTGAAAGCGGGCGTCAAACAATCCAGCCATTCAGTCTCGGTACTTAAGCGCTCATGTGGTATTGAATGGCAAAACAATATTAACATTTACTAAAGTGGAGTAAAGAGCCAAATAACATTGTACAGTAAAGCAACCAATGATCACATCTCTACACAATGCTTAAGTGGTAGTTACTGGCACTAACGGCACTCAAACTGGAAAATGAAAGATCGGAAAAAAAAATACAGGAAAGCCCAGTCCTAATTGGATTTTCACAGATAATGATCTAAAAAAAAAAGCCTTGAACGGCTTCTCCTATCTCCGTCGATCGATTCACCCATTAGGACTTTTGAGCAAAGAGACTTATTAGGCTTGCTGGGACAATGAACAAAATCCTACATTTTGAAACTCGATATTGCCTAGTTTTTGTTCGAAACAGTTTTGAAAATTGGCAGAGAGACTCTCACACCGGACAGTCTGAAAACCAGATAAAGATTAAACATAATTGTAAATACAAATGTTTGTGAGGTACTTGGCTGAAGTTGTTTGTACATAACAAGTTTGAGGTTTGAGGTTTATGGATAACCATCATGGCACACGGGTAATAACATTAAAGTGCTCCGTTTTACTTCTAACTCAAGTCTGAGTCCGAAGTAGCACAGAGCAGTGCACGGGCTCCTTAGCTTCTTCTTCTGTTTCTTCTTCTCTTTCACCTTGTACCTCATCGAAGTGTAATGTTCGTTGATGAGCTCTGTCAAGAGGACTATTCATTAACACTGGTGAGAATCCTGGAATACTTTGGATAGATTTGTAACTCCAAAATTTGCCCAGGCAGCGCCGTTAGACTACTCTTCTCGATTTCCAACTGTCAAACAATTACGCAGCAATACACACAAGCGTCCGATCTCACTACCCAGAGACTATAGGAAATGACTAGAAGTCCATGTTAAAAAATCCAATCATTCACTGGGGCTTGAGACCGGAACCTCTAGCACTCGATGCGGACACCATGCCTAATGACCACGCAGCTCCCTCGACCGTAACAAGTGATGTTACGAGACAACGCAGACACCTCGTCCATAACAAGTGATGTTAGCAGTCCTGTTTGTGGTTAAGTAAAGTAGGATTTATAAACAGTAAATATTGCGATTCTTAGATCAATATAGGCAATAAAGAAAGGCAGTATTGACACCCTGAAAGACAAGCTAGTAAACAGAATTTTGTCTCGGAAACTGAAATATTTTGGTCATATTCAAACGCTAGGGCGAATAAGAAACAAAAAGTAGTAGTAATGGGCATGGTACGGTGAGATAAGGACAGGGGCCGACCAGCACGACGATGGGAAGTTACATCTTGGGTAAGAAAGTGCATGGGGCAGAACATATGGCGAAAGACAGAGCTTTTTTCAGACAGGGTCTGATAATGTTGACATTCTGTAAATGACCTACTACATCGGTAACCGGGTCGCCCATTGGCTGGCCGGTAGACGAATTCGTGGCCGGCCGGGACTGCATTTAGGTCCGTCTTCTTTGATCGCATCAGTATTGAGAAATTATTTTTCATGGCTACTTAGTGGCGAGCAACGCTAAGCCATTTTATGTGGCGCACATAATCTAGTCACAGTTAGAGCCTAAAGCTCAACCTTTGGCAATGCTAGCTGAATGTGACGATTTTTTCCCCGGCAAAGCAAGATAAGCCAAGCCAGAGACCTGCCACACTGTGAGGACGAGCAACTGCGATTACTGCCTGCACTTAACATTTCTGTTGTGTAGGCGTGAGGTCTCTAAGTCTCAGAATGTATGGCCACATGTTTAATGAGACGCCATGGACTACGCAGGTTAAGATTTCATTTTGTGTCCCCGACAGAAAGACAGTACCCATATCATTACAATAACCCCCCGTGTGGGTTCTGGGGCCCCATTGTGGGGAAAACAAGAATAGACCCACTGCCTGCCCAAAAGCATGTCGTAAGAGTCGACTAATTGGGGAGATTCCTTTGAAGTCGGAGTGCATCTGCCGGAGAGGCAAGGAACCAACAGTCTGTAATCAAGAGAATTAGATCTGTAAAACTGATGCACACGCAACACTCAGGTTCTGGAGCAGGACTGCAGTTCAGTAGTGGACGAGCAACCATAACTTTCCGCCAGAGTGTACAGCTGGTGAACGCGAAGAAGAAGGAGAAGAAGAAGATTACAATAACAGTTACTTTTAGGACCAATCCTGGCATAGAATGTTCTCGTTATGTCTGGACACGATTTTGGGTTGCGTTAGTTGGAGATTTTTTCAGTCTTTCCGGAAGAGAGTTTAGCTCCAGCTTGAACGGGAGCTTGCTGTGAGTGTCCCCAAGTATAATGGACTCATTTTTACTTCACGGGGGAATGTTTTACATTTTATATATATATATATATATATATATATATATATATATATATATATATATATATATATATATATATATATGTATACACACACACACACACACACACACACATATATATATATATATATATATATATATATATATTTATATATATATATATATATATATATATATATATATATATATATATATATATATTAAACAAACAGATAGTCTATTGATTGGCACTCAAATGAAGGAACAGAAAGACAAAATGACACACTAGCCAATATAAACATCGGAACATCTAGTTACCATTCAGCGAATCGAACCTGTCACCTCCAAATGGCATTATAGGTTACATAACTTAATAATAATCAAGCATAGGTCGTAAAAACAAACAAACCAACAATTTTACAAGGCAGACTATACTGCTTTGTCTAGAATACAACGAACATTTAAAAATGAGATTGTATTGGTAGGTTCCATTGTGTTAAACATAATACACAAAAATGAACATATGTTTTATTAGTTCTTCTTCTTCTGCGTTCTACATCAGTCATGCTACACATTGAGTCCCGTCTGGGTCCAAAATAGGATTGTGCATTTAAGGTCGCCACCGGTCCCCCATACCTTCTCTCGCAATGTGGATCCCCTGGGCCAGATCCACAGTCTTTGCTGGGAGAGGTAAGGGCAGTACTGCAGTATGTGCTCATGGGTCTGTCTTTCTGCTCCACAATAACAGGCAGCGGATTCTTTCATGCCTATCCTGTACAAGTGTGGTCGAAGACCACAGTGTCCAGTCCGAAGTCTAAAAATTGGTGTTTGTTCTTTCCTGTTGAGTTTGTTTATGCTGTCACTCTTAGGTCTGTAATAAGAAGAAGAAGAGGAAGAAGAAAAAAAAAAAAAAAAAGAAGAACTATAGCACGAACAACAGTGACAAAAACAAATTTAAGAAAACATGATGAACAAGAACACGCCTGAAGATGTTTGATTAGTATAAATTTATGTAACCTATGGTGTTATTTAAATGATTCGAGATGAATTTCTGTCTGTGTTTTATAGTTGTGGATTTCAAAATGTACGTTAGACATGGCTAATAAAGACACCTTTTTGTGGGGCCAAGTTGGTCAAGTTTTTAGTACATTTGTTCCCATAACGAGGGGAACACGCCATTTTGATATGACAGGATCGATTCCCAGAAGGATAACTATAGCTTCCTATGTTTATGTTATCTTTCTACTTCTTTCTATAAGTGTCATTCAGTACTTTATCTATTTGTTTATTATGTGTACAATGTTTCAACCACCTCACGAGTTCCTCCTTGGCAATGTTTTAAGACGTCCGTGCACGGTCCACACTTTATTTTAATGATGTAACAATCGGGAGACACTTTTATAACTACTGTAGGGTTCAACGGAACTTCTGGGAGTTATACATGTAGGATTCTCTTTCTTGAGGTGTTAGTCCAGCAGAATGTAACCCTAGAGGGGACAAACCTACCTACATAGGTATAAGGAGCGTATTGGCTGTAGGGTGCAAAGCTAATATTTTAATTAATCAGTCACTGTCTTTTTTTCTATTTTTTCGTTTTGTTCTTGTTCTTTTTCTTCTTGATCATCCGGTTCTTGTTCATCATGTTATCTTAAATTTGTTTTTATTAATGTTGTTCGTGCTATAGCTCTTCTTCTTCTTCTTCTTCTTCTTCTTCTTCTTCTCTTCTTCTTCTTCTTCTTCTTCTTCTTCTTCTTCTTCTTCTTCTTCTTCTTCTTCTTCTTCTTCTTCTTCTTCTCCTTCTGTGGCGGGTAACTTCGCTTTACACTAGCGAATGCACTATGTGCACTTTACAGAGGGAACTACAAACAGTGAAACATCATACGGTCTTATAGTAACCCCAGCCTTGCTGGTTAAATGAGAGGATTC
>CAJHNH020000109.1:0-27500 GCA_905116865.2 Candidula unifasciata
TGAGTTAGGCTAAGTTGAGTTAGGCTAAGTTGAGTTAGGCTAAGTTGAGTTAGGCTAAGTGAGTTAGGCTAAGTTGAGTTAGGCTAAGTTGAGTTAGGCTAAGTTGAGTTAGGCTAAGTTGAGTTAGGCTAAGTTGAGTTAGGCTAAGTTGAGTTAGGCTAAGTTGAGTTAGGCTAAGTTGAGTTAGGCTAAGTTGAGTTAGGCTAAGTTGAGTTAGGCTAAGTTGAGTTAGGCTAAGTTGAGTTAGGCTAAGTTGAGTTAGGCTAAGGTGAGTTAGGCTAAGGTGAGTTAGGCTAAGTTGAGTTAGGCTAAGTTGAGTTAGGCTAAGTTGAGTTAGGCTAAGTTGAGTTAGGCTAAGTTGAGTTAGGCTAAGGTGAGTTAGGCTAAGTTGAGTTAGGCTAAGTTGAGTTAGGCTAAGTTGAGTTAGGCTAAGTTGAGTTAGGCTAAGTTGAGTTAGGCTAAGTTGAGTTAGGCTAAGTTGAGTTAGGCTAAGTTAATTTGGCTAAGTTGAGTTAGGCTAAGTTGAGTTAGGCTTAGTTGAGTTAGGCTAAGTTGAGTTAGGCTAAGTTGAGTTAGGCTAAGTTGAGTTAGGCTAAGTTGAGTTAGGCTAAGTTGAGTTAGGCTAAGTTGAGTTAGGCTAAGTTGAGTTAGGCTAAGTTGAGTTAGGCTAAGTTGAGTTAGGCTAAGTTGAGTTAGGCTAAGTTGAGTTAGGCTAAGTTGAGTTAGGCTAAGTTGAGTTAGGCTAAGTTGAGTTAGGCTAAGTTGAGTTAGGCTAAGTTGAGTTAGGCTAAGTTGAGTTAGGCTAAGTTGAGTTAGGCTAAGTTGAGTTAGGCTAAGTTGAGTTAGGCTAAGTTGAGTTAGGCTAAGTTGAGTTAGGCTAAGTTGAGTTAGGCTAAGTTGAGTTAGGCTAAGTTGAGTTAGGCTAAGTCGAGTTAGGCTAAGTTAATTTAGCTAAGTTGAGTTAGGCTAAGTTGAGTTAGGCTAAGTTAAGTTAGGCTAAGTTGAGTTAGGCTAAGTTGAGTTAGGCTAAGTTGAGTTAGGCTAAGTTGAGTTAGGCTAAGTTGAGTTAGGCTAAGTTGAGTTAGGCTAAGTTGAGTTAGGCTAAGTTGAGTTAGGCTAAGTTGAGTTAGGCTAAGTTGAGTTAGGCTAAGTTAAGTTAGGCTAAGTTGAGTTAGGCTAAGTTGAGTTAGGCTAAGTTGAGTTAGGCTAAGTTGAGTTAGGCTAAGTTGAGTTAGGCTAAGTTGTGTTAGGCTAAGTTGAGTTAGGCTAAGTTGAGTTAGGCTAAGTTGAGTTAGGCTAAGTTGAGTTAGGCTAAGTTGAGTTAGGCTAAGTTGAGTTAGGCTAAGTTGAGTTAGGCTAAGTTGAGTTAGGCTAAGTTGAGTTAGGCTAAGTTGAGTTAGGCTAAGTTGGGTTAGGCTAAGTTGAGTTAGGCTAAGTTGAGTTAGGCTAAGTTGAGTTAGGCTAAGTTGAGTTAGGCTAAGTTGAGTTAGGCTAAGTTGAGTTAGGCTAAGTTGAGTTAGGCTAAGTTGAGTTAGGCTAAGTTGAGTTAGGCTAAGTTGAGTTAGGCTAAGTTGAGTAAGTTAGGCTAAGTTGAGTTAGGCTAAGTTGAGTTAGGCTAAGTTGAGTTAGGCTGAGTTAGGCTTGAGTTAGGCTAAGTTGAGTTAGGCTAAGTTGAGTTAGGCTAAGTTGAGTTAGGCTAAGTTGAGTTAGGCTAAGTTGAGTTAGGCTAAGTTGAGTTAGGCTAAGTTGAGTTAGGCTAAGTTGAGTTAGGCTAAGTTGAGTTAGGCTAAGTTGAGTTAGGCTAAGTTGAGTTAGGCTAAGTTGAGTTAGGCTAAGTTGAGTTAGGCTAAGTTGAGTTAGGCTAAGTTGAGTTAGGCTAAGTTGAGTTAGGCTAAGTTGAGTTAGGCTAAGTTGAGTTAGGCTAAGTTGAGTTAGGCTAAGTTGAGTTAGGCTAAGTTGAGTTAGGCTAAGTTGAGCTAAGTTGAGTTAGGCTAAGTTGAGTTAGGCTAAGTTGAGTTAGGCTAAGTTGAGTTAGGCTAAGTTGAGTTAGGCTAAGTTGAGTTAGGCTAAGTTGAGTTAGGCTAAGTTGAGTTAGGCTAAGTTGAGTTAGGCTAAGTGAGTTGAGTTAGGCTAAGTTGAGTTAGGCTAAGTTGAGTTAGGCTAAGTTGAGTTAGGCTAAGTTGAGTTAGGCTAAGTTGAGTTAGGCTAAGTTGAGTTAGGCTAAGTTGAGTTAGGCTAAGTTGAGTTAGGCTAAGTTGAGTTAGGCTAAGTTAGGAGTTAGGCTAAGTTGAGTTAGGCTAAGTTGAGTTAGGCTAAGTTGAGTTAGGCTAAGTTGAGTTAGGCTAAGTTGAGTTAGGCTAAGTTGAGTTAGGCTAAGTTGAGTTAGGCTAAGTTGAGTTAGGCTAAGTTGAGTTAGGCTAAGTTGAGTTAGGCTAAGTTGAGTTAGGCTAAGTTGAGTTAGGCTAAGTTGAGTTAGGCTAAGTTGAGTTAGGCTAAGTTGAGTTAGGCTAAGTTGAGTTAGGCTAAGTTGAGTTAGGCTAAGTTGAGTTAGGCTAAGTTGAGTTAGGCTAAGTTGAGTTAGGCTAAGTTGAGTTAGGCTAAGTTTGCTAAGTTAGGCTAAGTGAGTTAGGCTAAGTTGAGTTAGGCTAAGTTGAGTTAGGCTAAGTTGAGTTAGGCTAAGTTGAGTTAGGCTAAGTTGAGGCTTAGTTGAGTTAGGCTAAGTTGAGTTAGGCTAAGTTGAGTTAGGCTAAGTTGAGTTAGGCTAAGTTGAGTTAGGCTAAGTTGAGTTAGGCTAAGTTGAGTTAGGCTAAGTTGAGTTAGGCTAAGTTGAGTTAGGCTAAGTTGAGTTAGGCTAAGTTGAGTTAGGCTAAGTTGAGTTAGGCTAAGTTGAGTTAGGCTAAGTTGAGTTAGGCTAAAGTGAGTTAGGCTAAGTTGAGTTAGGCTAAGTTGAGTTAGGCTAAGTTGAGTTAGGCTAAGTTGAGTTAGGCTAAGTTGAGTTAGGCTAAGTTGAGTTAGGCTAAGTTGAGTTAGGCTAAGTTGAGTTAGGCTAAGTTGAGTTAGGCTAAGTTGAGTTAGGCTAAGTTGAGTTAGGCTAAGTTGAGTTAGGCTAAGTTGAGTTAGGCTAAGTTGAGTTAGGCTAAGTTGAGTTAGGCTAAGTTGAGTTAGGCTAAGTTGAGTTAGGCTAAGTTGAGTTAGGCTAAGTTGAGTTAGGCTAAGTTGAGTTAGGCTAAGTTGAGTTAGGCTAAGTTGAGTTAGGCTAAGTTGAGTTAGGCTAAGTGAGTTAGGCTAAGTTGAGTTAGGCTAAGTAAGTTGAGTTAGGCTAAGTTGAGTTAGGCTAAGTTGAGTTAGGCTAAGTTGAGTTAGGCTAAGTTGAGTTAGGCTAAGTTGAGTTGAGCTAAGTTGAGTTAGGCTAAGTTGAGTTAGGCTAAGTTGAGTTAGGCTAAGTTGAGTTAGGCTAAGTTGAGTTAGGCTAAGTTGAGTTAGGCTAAGTTGAGTTAGGCTAAGTTGAGTTAGGCTAAGTTGAGTTAGGCTAAGTTGAGTTAGGCTAAGTTGAGTTAGGCTAAGTTGAGTTAGGCTAAGTTGAGTTAGGCTAAGTTGAGTTAGGCTAAGTTGAGTTAGGCTAAGTTGAGTTAGGCTAAGTTGAGTTAGGCTAAGTTGAGTTAGGCTAAGTTGAGTTAGGCTAAGTTGAGTTAGGCTAAGTTGAGTTAGGCTAAGTTGAGTTAGGCTAAGTTGAGTTAGGCTAAGTTGAGTTAGGCTAAGTTGAGTTAGGCTAAGTTGAGTTAGGCTAAGTTGAGTTAGGCTAAGTTGAGTTAGGCTAAGTTGAGTTAGGCTAAGTTGAGTTAGGCTAAGTTGAGTTAGGCTAAGTTGAGTTAGGCTAAGTTGAGTTAGGCTAAGTTGAGTTAGGCTAAGTTGAGTTAGGCTAAGTTGAGTTAGGCTAAGTTGAGTTAGGCTAAGTTGAGTTAGGCTAAGTTGAGTTAGCTAAGGCTAAGTTGAGTTAGGCTAAGTTGAGTTAGGCTAAGTTGAGTTAGGCTAAGTTGAGTTAGGCTAAGTTGAGTTAGGCTAAGTTGAGTTAGGCTAAGTGAGTTAGGTTAGTTGAGTTAGGCTAAGTTGAGTTAGGCTAAGTTGAGTTAGGCTAAGTTGAGTTAGGCTAAGTTGAGTTAGGCTAAGTTGAGTTAGGCTAAGTTGAGTTAGGCTAAGTTGAGTTAGGCTAAGTTGAGTTAGGCTAAGTTGAGTTAGGCTAAGTTGAGTTAGGCTAAGTTGAGTTAGGCTAAGTTGAGTTAGGCTAGTTGAGTTAGGCTAAGTTGAGTTAGGCTAAGTTGAGTTAGGCTAAGTTGAGTTAGGCTAAGTTGAGTTAGGCTAAGTTGAGTTAGGCTAAGTTGAGTTAGGCTAAGTTGAGTTAGGCTAAGTTGAGTTTAGGCTAAGTTGAGTTAGGCTAAGTTGAGTTAGGCTAAGTTGAGTTAGGCTAAGTTGAGTTAGGCTAAGTTTGAGTTAGGCTAAGTTGAGTTAGGCTAAGTTGAGTTAGGCTAAGTTGAGTTAGGCTAAGTTGAGTTAGGCTAAGTTGAGTTAGGCTAAGTTGAGTTAGGCTAAGTTGAGTTAGGCTAAGTTGAGTTAGGCTAAGTTGAGTTAGGCTAAGTTGAGTTAGGCTAAGTTGAGTTAGGCTAAGTTGAGTTAGGCTAAGTTGAGTTAGGCTAAGTTGAGTTAGGCTAAGTTGAGTTAGGCTAAGTTGAGTTAGGCTAAGTTGAGTTAGGCTAAGTTGAGTTAGGCTAAGTTGAGTTAGGCTAAGTTGAGTTAGGCTAAGTTGAGTTAGGCTAAGTTGAGTTAGGCTAAGTTGAGTTAGGCTAAGTTGAGTTAGGCTAAGTTGAGTTAGGCTAAGTTGAGTTAGGCTAAGTTGAGTTAGGCTAAGTTGAGTTAGGCTAAGTTGAGTTAGGCTAAGTTGAGTTAGGCTAAGTTGAGTTAGGCTAAGTTGAGTTAGGCTAAGTTGAGTTAGGCTAAGTTGAGTTAGGCTAAGTTGAGTTAGGCTAAGTTAAGTTAGGCTAAGTTGAGTTAGGCTAAGTTGAGTTAGGCTAAGTTGAGTTAGGCTAAGTTGATTTAGGCTAAGTTGAGTTAGGCTAAGTAAATTTGGCTAAGTTGAGTTAGGCTAAGTTGAGTTAGGCTAAGTTGAGTTAGGCTAAGTTGAGTTAGGCTAAGTTGAGTTAGGCTAAGTTGAGTTAGGCTAAAGTGAGTTAGGCTAAGTTGAGTTAGGCTAAGTTGAGTTAGGCTAAGTTGAGTTAGGCTAAGTTGAGTTAGGCTAAGTTTGAGTTAGGCTAAGTTGCTAAGTTGAGTTAGGCTAAGTTGAGTTAGGCTAAGTTGAGTTAGGCTAAGTTAGGCTAAGTTAGGCTAAGTTGAGTTAGGCTAAGTTGAGTTAGGCTAAGTTGAGTTAGGCTAAGTTGAGTTAGGCTAAGTTGAGTTAGGCTAAGTTGAGTTAGGCTAAGTTGAGTTAGGCTAAGTTGAGTTAGGCTAAGTTGAGTTAGGCTAAGTTGAGTTAGGCTAAGTTGAGTTAGGCTAAGTTGAGTTAGGCTAAGTTGAGTTAGGCTAAGTTGAGTTAGGCTAAGTGAGTTAGGCTAAGTTAGTTAGGCTAAGTTGAGTTAGGCTAAGTTGAGTTAGGCTAAGTTGAGTTAGGCTAAGTTGAGTTAGGCTAAGTTGAGTTAGGCTAAGTTGAGTTAGGCTAAGTTGAGTTAGGCTAAGTTAGGCTAAGTTGAGTTAGGCTAAGTTGAGTTAGGCTAAGTTGAGTTAGGCTAAGTTGAGTTAGGCTAAGTTGAGTTAGGCTAAGTTGAGTTAGGCTAAAGTTGAGTTAGGCTAAGTTGAGTTAGGCTAAGTTGAGTTAGGGCTAAGCTAAGTTAGGCTAAGTTGAGTTAGGCTAAGTTGAGTTAGGCTAAGTTGAGTTAGGCTAAGTTGAGTTAGGCTAAGTTGAGTTAGGCTAAGTTGAGTTAGGCTAAGTTGAGTTAGGCTAAGTTGAGTTAGGCTAAGTTGAGTTAGGCTAAGTTGATTTAGGCTAAGTTGAGTTAGGCTAAGTAAATTTGGCTAAGTTGAGTTAGGCTAAGTTGAGTTAGGCTAAGTTGAGTTAGGCTAAGTTGAGTTAGGCTAAGTTGAGTTAGGCTAAGTTGAGTTAGGCTAAGTTGAGTTAGGCTAAGTTGAGTTAGGCTAAGTTGAGTTAGGCTAAGTTGAGTTAGGCTAAGTTGAGTTAGGCTAAGTTGAGTTAGGCTAAGTTGAGTTAGGCTAAGTTGAGTTAGGCTAAGTTGAGTTGCTAAGTTAGGCTAAGTTGAGTTAGGCTAAGTTGAGTTAGGCTAAGTTGAGTTAGGCTAAGTTGAGTTAGGCTAAGTTGAGTTAGGCTAAGTTGAGTTAGGCTAAGTTGAGTTAGGCTAAGTTGAGTTAGGCTAAGTTGAGTTAGGCTAAGTTGAGTTAGGCTAAGTTGAGTTAGGCTAAGTTGAGTTAGGCTAAGTTGAGTAAGGCTAAGTTGAGTTAGGCTAAGTTGAGTTAGGCTAAGTTGAGTTAGGCTAAGTTGAGTTAGGCTAAGTTGAGTTAGGCTAAGTTGAGTTAGGCTAAGTTAGGCTAAGTTGAGTTAGGCTAAGTTGAGTTAGGCTAAGTTGAGTTAGGCTAAGTTGAGTTAGGCTAAGTTGAGTTAGGCTAAGTTGAGTTAGGCTAAGTTAGGCTAAGTTGAGTTAGGCTAAGTTGAGTTAGGCTAAGTTGAGTTAGGCTAAGTTGAGTTAGGCTAAGTTGAGTTAGGCTAAGTTGAGTTAGGCTAAGTTGAGTTAGGCTAAGTTGAGTTAGGCTAAGTTGAGTTAGGCTAAGTTGAGTTAGGCTAAGTTGAGTTAGGCTAAGTTGAGTTAGGCTAAGTTGAGTTAGGCTAAGTTGAGTTAGGCTAAGTTGAGTTAGGCTAAGTTGAGTTAGGCTAAGTTGAGTTAGGCTAAGTTGAGTTAGGCTAAGTTGAGTTAGGCTAAGTTGAGTTAGGCTAAGTTGAGTTAGGCTAAGTTGAGTTAGGCTAAGTTGAGTTAGGCTAAGTTGAGTTAGGCTAAGTTAGGCTAAGTTGAGTTAGGCTAAGTAAGTGAGTTAGGCTAAGTTGAGTTAGGCTAAGTTGAGTTAGGCTAAGTTGAGTTAGGCTAAGTTGAGTTAGGCTAAGTTGAGTTAGGCTAAGTTGAGTTAGGCTAAGTTGAGTTAGGCTAAGTTGAGTTAGGCTAAGTTGAGTTAGGCTAAGTTGAGTTAGGCTAAGTTGAGTTAGGCTAAGTTGAGTTAGGCTAAGTTGAGTTAGGCTAAGTTGAGTTAGGCTAAGTTGAGTTAGGCTAAGTTGAGTTAGGCTAAGTTGAGTTAGGCTAAGTTGAGTTAGGCTAAGTTGAGTTAGGCTAAGTTAAGTTAGGCTAAGTTAAGTTAGGCTAAGTTAAGTTAGGCTAAGTTGAGTTAGGCTAAGTTGAGTTAGGCTAAGTTGAGTTAGGCTAAGTAAGTTAGGCTAAGTTAAGTTAGGCTAAGTTGAGTTAGGCTAAGTTGAGTTAGGCTAAGTTGAGTTAGGCTAAGTTGAGTTAGGCTAAGTTGAGTTAGGCTAAGTTGAGTTAGGCTAAGTTGAGTTAGGCTAAGTTGAGTTAGGAGTTAGGCTAAGTTGAGTTAGGCTAAGTTGAGTTAGGCTAAGTTGAGTTAGGCTAAGTTGAGTTAGGCTAAGTTGAGTTAGGCTAAGTTGAGTTAGGCTAAGTTGAGTTAGGCTAAGTTGAGTTAGGCTAAGTTGAGTTAGGCTAAGTTGAGTTAGGCTAAGTTGAGTTAGGCTAAGTTGAGTTAGGCTAAGTTGAGTTAGGCTAAGTTGAGTTAGGCTAAGTTGAGTTAGGCTAAGTTGAGTTAGGCTAAGTTGAGTTAGGCTAAGGTGAGTTAGGCTAAGTTGAGTTAGGCTAAGTTGAGTTAGGCTAAGTTGAGTTAGGCTAAGTTGAGTTAGGCTAAGTTGAGTTAGGCTAAGTTGAGTTAGGCTAAGTTGAGTTAGGCTAAGTTGGGTTAGGCTAAGTTGAGTTAGGCTAAGTTGAGTTAGGCTAAGTTGAGTTAGGCTAAGTTGAGTTAGGCTAAGTTGAGTTAGGCTAAGTTGAGTTAGGCTAAGTTGAGTTAGGCTAAGTTGAGTTAGGCTAAGTTAAGTTAGGCTAAGTTAAGTTAGGCTAAGGTAAGTTAGGCTAAGGTAAGTTAGGCTAAGGTGAGTTAGGCTAAGGTAAGTTAGGCTAAGGTAAGTTAATCTAAGTTGGGTTAGGCTAAGTTGTGTTAGGCTAAGTTGGGTTAGGTTAAGTTGGGTTAGGCTAAGTTGGGTTAGGCTAAGTTGGGTTAGGCTAAGTTGGGTTAGGCTAAGTTGAGTTAGGCTAAGTTGAGTTAGGCTAAGTTGAGTTAGGCTAAGTTGAGTTAGGCTAAGTTGAGTTAGGCTAAGTTGAGTTAGGCTAAGTTGAGTTAGGCTAAGTTGAGTTAGTCTAAGTTGAGTTAGGCTAAGGTAAGTTAGATCGCATCATGCGACACTATGACCTACATGAAGCATTGTATAGGAAAAAGTTTCTTGATTTAAAACTGATCAGACGTTCACTGACTATTTTTCGGAAGTTCAGAATATTTTTGATAAATGGATTGATTCGGCCAATGTTAGATATAACTATAAATTATTAGTAGATTTATTATTAAGGAACAACATGTTGGAATCTTTACCTAAACCTATGTCAACCTTTTTAAGAGAAAATAAACCAACCCCATTGAAGGAGTTAGAAAACTTGGGTGAAAATTATTTTTCAGCCCATCGTGAAATTTTCATTTCCAACCCGGTACCAGATATTGAAACTGGAGCTAGTGCCAGTTATGACAAAGGCAGATACAACCAAGGGGCAAACCCACACAAAAACAAAACCACGTTCAACAAAAAGTGGCAAATTATGTACTGCAAATATTGTCAAAAATCTCATCCAAACGACAAAATGTGTGATAAAAATCCGGGGTATAAAGACTATGTAGACAAACTGTTCAATAGAAGAACACAGAAGTTGAGATTGTATAAAGATGCCATTAAATGTTTCAATTGTGGTTGCTATAATCATTTTAAAAGAGACTGTTTATTTAGAAAAAAATTTAAGGAGAATATCAGTATGGAAAGTAGTGAACATGAAAAGAATAAGACCACAGTATGCAAGGATAAAGGTATGAAAGAAGTAAAGAATGCAAAACATGAGAAAAAGTTATTAGGTGTTAAAGAGACACCAATCGTACTGAATGAAAGAGAAATGATGAATAGTGAGAAAGTAAATAACCCATCAAACCTAAAAGTTTCATCCAGTGTTAAATTATGTGAAAATGACAATTTTCAATCATATAATACTGATTTGATACAATTGTCTGACCCAAGTGCACCCCAACTAGCTGCTGCAGTAACCAGAAGCATGACTGATACCATACAACAAAAGCTAAAAGAAGAGAACTTAACGACTGAACTGGTACCCATTACAAAAGAAAGCAGTAACAGCCAAAGAGAATTTCAAGATGCCCAAGTATCTGATCCATCACTAAAGAAATGTTTTGATTTGGTTCATACAGACCCAGTAGTAAAGAAATTTGCAACATGGAAATTTATTTTATCAAAGAATGTACTACTTAGAATATATCAGAAAAGTCCAAAAGTCTATAAACAGACGGTACTACCACAAAAATTCAGACCAAAAGCTCTATCATTAGCACATGATTCCATCTTCTCTGGGCATATGGGAATAACAAAAACCAAGAAGAGGATTCTATCTACATTTTATTGGCCTGGGTTTTCTAAAGACGTAAAAAATTATGTTCGATTTTGTGATACCTGTGCTAAAACCACAAAAAATGGTTGCGTTTACCATTTGGTTTAATAAACGCTCCGAAAATTTTCACAAAAATGGTTAGGAAACTGTTATATGCAATTCCTCACGTCACAGCATACATGGATGACATCTGTACACACACCAAAACATTGCACGACCACTGCACTACCCTACAAAAAGTCCTATCAAGAATAAATGACTCGAAATTGACAGTGAATCCTTTAAAAACTGAAATTGCATACACCAAAATTGATAACTTAGGACATGTTATATGCAAAGGTTTAGTCCAGACAGATGAAAACATTGTTTCGAAAATTTTAAAAGATCCAAAAACCTAAAACTAAAAAGCAGCTCCAATCTCTACTAGGGTTAATAAACTATTATGGTAAATTCATCCCAAATTTAGCAGCACTAACATCACCACTATCAGAGTTATTAAAGAATCAACAATTGAAAAAATCAGATTGGAATGAAACACATGAGGAAATTCTAATTAAAATAAAAAACTGTTTTTCAAAATATCCTATTTTGAGACAACCTGACCCTTCAAAAAGATTTTTTTTTTACAATCAGATGCCAGCGGTCACACAATAGCTAGTATGCTTGCGCAGAAACATTCACAAACATTACTCCCAGTAATGTATATGTCACAGAAACTCAACCAAACTCAACAAAAATACAATACATTTGAACGAGAAGCGTTGGCACTAGTCATTAGTCTAAAAAAGTTTCAGAAGTTTTGGGAAAAGAATTCACTATTTTGACAGATAACTTGGGGTTGACAAAATTATTAACAATTGATGCCAATAGCAATCCAAGGGTATATAGATGGGCATTGTTGATATCACAATTCAAATTTAACATTGAACACATCAAAGGAACAGACAATCATTTACCAGATATCATGTCACTTTTGTAGAATATGTTGCAACTGCTATTACAACTTGTATTAACTGAAATCATTTTATGCAAGGGTATACATTGTGTTATTGAATGAATGTATCATGTGAAATTACAACTTGGAAAAATGAATATGTTTTGGTTTAATCGGGTATAATATAGTAAACAATTAGAATTAAAGGGAGACAACATTCAGGGTCAAAATACACCTCACCAAAAAGGATGTTAACATTTTTTGGTGTACTTAATTAAATTGGTGTCACATTGAATAAGTAGGTTAATATGATATGTTGTAGTTTCTGAAGACAAGATAATTAACTAAATCTGGTACCTTGCATATTTGGGAACAGACCATACATTGCTGATTTAGCCATTGTTGGGGGCTTTCATGAATGGGAATAGCGAGGGTGGGACTTCATGGGGTCACACTTAGGTTTTAGAGCCAAGATTTTGGACTTCCGCACCAAACGGGGGGTGCCTGGAGAGGGGTTCGGTTGTATACCGACTTTAGAACTGGGTGGGGATACCTATGGAGCCAGATTAGTGGTCTTCCGCACTAAAAAGGAAGTGCCTGGAGTGAGGATCCCATTAAGGTATTCACAGTCGTGGAAAGACAGATGGCATTTTACATTGTTGAGTTGTTAACCTAATGAGGTAAAGGGAACTTGGTTGGAAATGAACTTGTCGAAAATGATTCACTACAAAGGTCTAGAATCAGCATATTCAGTGAAAGATCACACCTGACTGATTGAAAATGTAAAACATTTTTTTGGGGTGGGGGAGAATGTAGTGAGTTCCTTTTCTCCCCATTAATTTATGCCCGACAGATGACGTCAGTAATAAATGTAAGGGGAATGTTTTGACTGACTGGGATAACACAAGATTTGTGTCTGAGTTTCATGGGAGACATCTGAAAGTCAGGTTTTATGTGAAACATGATTGTTCACGTGAACCATGAAGGTTGACTGGCAGGCTTCGCGTGAAATGCGAATTATCACGGGCCAGACACGATTTTCAGCGGTGGGGAATTCGTGAGAATGAAGTTATACAGAATATTCGAGAAGAACATGACAGAGATCAGAGGGCTATATAATAGCGGAGAAAGGATTGAGAGGCAGTCTCGTTTAGGCCAAGGGAATGTGTACGTGAGAAGATGAAGTCCGGAAGAATGTTGGCGTCTGCATAGCGTGATTTCCCAATGCCTACCTAGCATGAAATAGCGGCTGACGGAAACGGTGGCCAGCTGTGAATGACTGTCGTCTGGTTGGATGGAATTACTGTGTTTCGCTAAGTTGTGGGATGAATTCTACGATGTTACAAAGGTATGACTGACTGTTTAGATCATTGAATAAGTAATCGATGAGTGATACTGTTGTGTATGAACATTTACTGACTGCAACATCAGCGAGTGAAAATAAACGGTACGTGTAACTTCTGAACGTCTGCCAGCGTCCATGTTTTCTCGTTCTTGTCAGTCGGTGAATGGATGCATGCGGTGACTCATTCGAGCCAACAATTAATAATAAAGAAGATCATCGCACTGTTAAAGTGGTCACTGCTGTAGAGAGATCAGTATCGGCTGTGGGATCACATATAGTTCGACCGTTCTTGATCGCTAGAGAAGCGGATTTGAACTTAGACCTTCCCCTGTACAGACTAAATAGCCTATGCCCTAAATAGCCCACACATACTGGTAAAACTAATAACCTTACAAGTGTGTACTAGTTAAACTAACTAAAGAAATTTGTGCATACGAATGGGGACAGAATTTAGGTCAGGACTTGGTCTGGAGTATGTGAGTGTGTTTGACCCAGATCAATGTATGGGTAGGACTGGCTTGAGAGTCGTGGGGAATAGAGGTACTGACGGTAAATATTGGTGCCTGTGTGCAGATGGGAGGGGGAGAGAGATTGATATATGTGTTAGAGTGTCTATCTATCTTCACTATATATCTGACTTTCCATCTCTTGCACTAAACAGACAGATGAATGATAGGAGACATGTGTCTCCTAGTCCTGAGAGTGCACTCTGAGGAATGAAACAGAGGAGCAGAGGTAGAGTAGGCTGATGTGGGATGGTGACTGATACTTATTCTGTCTTTCCTGTCAAAATGTTACCCTCTTGGTGATGACTAATTCTGAGTTATTTCTTGGCAGGATGAAACCTTTGTGAAGAGCGGGCAGAAGAATCACAGTCCAACCAACACCCACCAACCAACCATCAATATATTAACCCATTACCTAAATATTATCACCAAACTACCAATTGAGAAGACTGTTTTCCTCAAGATGGGGTGCCATATACCCCAAACATCATCCAGTGCCAGAACATGTGTGTAGCTCAGGGACAGTGCTGCGAATTACTCGTGGGAGAAGGTGCTGTGTGCCTATCCAGTTGCTGTGTGCCTATCCAGTTGCTGTGTGCCTATCCAGTCGCTATGTCCTTTATGGTAATGTACTTCACCACCAGCTGATCCAGTTGAGGCAGAGTCACCAGAGACAGTAGAATCATCAGGAGCTGAGGGAAGCATCAACGACAGAAAGAGGATAAGTGACAGGCTATGCCATGTTTTGCTATATTCCTCACAGCTCCCATGTTTCCCAAGGATGAAAATGTGTCATCTCCAGGACCTTCTGTCTGTGTAATTTTGGTGATCTGGACATTGTATTCTGGAATCCAGCTATTGAGATCTGGCATCTACTTCTCTATTTTATATATGTGAATGTTATATTGATTACATGCATTCATTTTCGTGGCTGACTTAGGTGTCTCTATTTCACCTTTTTAAGTGTTCAGCATTTGTGGGTGTATGAATCTTAACTATATGTGTTAACATGGTTATGATATTGAACTATCATAACCTGGGGGCTTTCTTTAGTAAGTAGTGGGGGTGTCCAGCCAAGTGTGCCTAGGAATATTGTATTCATATACATATATATTTTGTAGTGCCAATAGAGTTGCCCTACTCCAGAAATAAGTTGAGCGTATATTGGCCACGGGGAATCTCTTAGACCAATACGAGCCAAACGACTCAACATAATTATTTCTGAGTGCTGTTGGTTCTGAAGGAGAAATCCTTACATCAGGCACGTGACAGGAGTGATATGTGACAGATGTGAATGAGCGAGTAATTAGGAAGAGACGTAAAAAGAAAATATAGGAAACCAGACAACTAGACGACAAGCACAGAAAGAAAACTCAGGTAAAATTATTTGAAAGTGACTTTTTCTTAATTGTTTTGTGGACATCAAAATACATAGAATGAGCGCATTAGAAAAAAAAAAGAGGAGGGGGGGGGGGATATCCTAGCAGTCCCGTGTTGCAGATTTTCCCACTAGGGTGCAAGCATTCGAAACGGCGTCCCCAATAGCTTCGCGCTGTCAGATCAAAAGTTTGAACTGTAGTTTGATTTCGATACTTATGCCGACCCCCCTTACGGCACCACCTGACGCGGCTGCCTCTCTGTATCATACAATGGCAGGGTCCTGGATATTAGCCTTAAAGAAACAGGAAACGTAAGCTGAAAACTTCATATCATGGCAGGGCCAACAAGGCCCTTAGCCTTGACTGGTAGTTGGTCTAAGAGGAAAGTTACGACCAGCGGATTGACAAAACGCTGCTCACTGATCCGGCAGATCCTGCCGAGCGCCTTTACTCTAAACATAATGGTGGTATATTCCCTTTGGCGTAAACAGGACAGGTCGATTGGTGGATCATCCTGATGCAAGGGCAACACATGCTGACCTGACATTGTGCCATGGGAAGAAGAAACTTTATAACTGGCTTTAATTGTTCTCGAAAACAAATCCAGAGGCAGACGTTACGGGATATAAGTCTTTGTCAATTGGCGTAGACGAGGTCTTCACAGGTTGCCTCTGACTATGTAAGACAGTTTGAATGTCACTGATACAGTTTTGAATGCCACTGATCAGATACCCCCGCCTCAAGATTGACACCTGCTTTGAGTCATGGATGTTTGACTAAGTCTACCCTGATGATGGTTCTAAGTACTTTCCCCGAGGTCTTCTCCGTTTTCTTTTCCCTTCCAAGGTTCATATGAGGGCTACATGAGGAGATCTTGTCTTATCTTTTTTTAGTGCACGACCGATGTAGTTCCAACGGGGCTTTCTTATAAAACTGGATACATTTTCTTGTTTAGTCTCTTGTCCTATTTGCCTATTGAGTCTGAAATATGTCCGGTGGAGATTTAGTATTATTCAAAAACATTTGTTTTCAAAACTGTATATTTTTTTTTTAATTTAACGCTACCATCGTTTTTCAACTCTCGCATCCATACGTGAGCAGGGAATCACACAAGAGCTAAGATCATTAGTTTTGTGTGATTGCTGTGTGTCTTAGACTTGCAGAAGTTTGACTATTTGTTGAGGGCACTAGAAGCCAGTACGATTCTACATGATATTTCTGGCGCTGAGTCCCCCTACAGAAACTTAGTCTACGTATTCAAATTAGGAGAAATGGCTAAGCAACATTCATATGTGATGCATAAAAAGAATATTTACCATTAAGTGCCAAAATTGAGATATTGGTAAGAGTAGGTATACACATCAGTTTTCTCAATGCTCAGTCTCCGAACGTACAGGTGGATAAGTTATCCTTAAGATTAGGGGATGATAGAGTCCATAAAAATAAAATGCGGATGGGTAGAAGATGTCGAGACCGGCCTTTACTATTATTTACAGCTATGTGCAAGTAGGAAATAAATGATACAGGTTTTGGGGCATTAGCATGTGAGCAAAGTCCCATGGACCGTATTTATGGATAGGCGAAAATCAGGAAGGATATGATAATAAATAGAATATAAATGACTGCAGACAAGCTGAGAGCTGAGCGTCTGAGAGCTGCACACTAAATATGGTGGCAACAACGGTCCTAAAATCCTAAGCTCTCGGTGTGGAAGGCTTGTCATAGCAAGAACATTTTCAAAGCGTTTTCAACTGCTATTTCGAGCACAAACGTTCGCTAGCAATAAGATTCGTTTAACATTAGCTCCGTCCTCCACACTGTTTCAGAGTCAACACAGATTCCAGTAAGACTGAACCTAAGACCGAAACAAGACTGGTCTTTCTCGATCATTCCAGGCGTTATATAATCATTCTCACTAACATATTCTAGATGATATCGCCAGCGATTCTCACACTCTTTCATGTAAGCAATTCGCCCACTTGGCCAACATTTTCCCGTGCTCCACGATTCGTGCTTGATTTTCATTCACTTGAGCTCAAGTGCATAATGCATATTCAGTACCTTACATCACTGCTAATGCAACACAAACTGTCGAGTAGAAAATTATCAGTACAGTTATGGTGTGTGATTGATTCCTAAGCCTCCATGGTTTTACACTACTGTCTGGAAAGATCGACAAGTGCCAATCAGTAACGCACTGCAGGAACCCCCCCCCCCCCCCCCCCACCACCGTTTCCCCTTTTCCACCCCTCATCCGTGTCGGTCAGAAATCAGCTGTTTCAGTCGGGCTGATATTAAAATGCCGAAGATTAACATTTTTGTTGAGGCATATTCAGATGTAACATGGTTATAATTTAGTGTAAATAAGCTCTGGCTAAAATTAGGCTTAGTTTGATCATTTTCCCCCAACAGGCGTAAGTAACGCCCGCACTTACAGGTAAAGTAATCCAGGTAAAGACAATCAAATACAGATAGCCACAGACAGCCAGAGAAGTAGACAGACGCATTAACCGACATACCAACCGAAAGACAGGGTGATAGACAGGCAGACAGTTCAGTTTAAATAGAGTAAACAGACAAAGGCATACAGACAGACAGACAGACAGACAGACAGGTAGGTAGGTAGGTAGGTAGGTAGGTAGGTAGGTAGGTAGGTAGGTAGGTAGGTAGGTAGGTGCGTTGGTAATAAGGTAGGTAGGTAGATTAAAGAAGAAAAAACTGACGCATAATCTAAAACATAGAATACGATAGAACTAACAGCGCGAAATACAAATCTGAATTAGCCAAACCACGCAAACAGAATATTGGAAATGTTTTTATGTGCACTGACATATTTTTTACACCCAGGCCCCAAGATTAAATACCGCGCGTTATTTCTGCGAAAGCAGTCACTCTGTCTAGACGACGCTGTTAGAGTAAATGAAAGGATATAGCACGGTTGGATGACTGTGTCGGTGAAATCAGCTAATTGACAACTACAACGAAAACTGATTAATTGCAGCGGCTGGGGAAAGCGATTAGGTTTCCCAATAAGCAGTCCAGCTAGTGGAATGGTGAAACGAAAGCATAGCATGGGCGTCAACACAAAAGAAAACAAAGAAAAACGAGTTTGAAAAAAAAAGAGTATAGGACCTTTCTCCACGCCTTTGAGCGTATTTGGGAATATATAGGGAGGGCTAGACCTAAATTCTATAGACCAACCCGTACTTTGTGTATAATGTGGTCAACATCACATCCTCCGTTGTTACTTTCCAGCTCTGTTACCTGGTACCAATTAAAGGCTGGGTCAACCTTGATTGATGGAAGTTCATTTTTTTAAAAAGTTAGGCTCCTGGAGGTAGGGGGCGGGGGGGGGGGGGGGGGGGGGGGGGGGGGGGGGGTGGTAGCCCCTTTATAATCTTCTAGGGGGGCAGGGTCAAAGGGCATGCGCGTTGTTTAGTTGCGCAAAAAAATATTATTGTTATTATATAATTGGAAATGACTCTCTCTATCTCTCTCTCTCTCTCTCTCGTCTCTCTCTCTCTCTCTCTCTCTCTCTCTCTCTCTATATATATATATATATATATATATATATATATATATATATATATATATATATATATATATAATATGCAGGTTATAGACCAGATAGAAGAAAGTATAATTTCACTAACTTTGCCAAGGCTTCATTGGGTGGTTCTGTATTCTCTCGCTGTAACTCTTCTTCCAGTTCATGTTCTATCTTCTCCACGTATCCGTGGGTTTTGGCAAGAACCAGCGTCTCAGCGACCAGCGTCTGTACGGAACAACCAAATACAAGAAATTATAAAATCACGCATTTTAAAATACACATAAACAATATCAAAAGCACAGTTTGTATCTTCTTACTTCTTCTTTTGTCATCTCACTGTTACCAGGTTGTATCCCAGTGACGTGATTTTGTCGTCTCGCTAATACCAGGTTTTAGTCCAGTGATATGATTTTCTGAATTTGTCTTGCGTTTCTCGTGGCTTGGGTGATGGATTTGTTAAACTTTTTCTAGGTTTCTGCTACAAGTACAATACTAGTCATGTCCCTGTGGGATGCCATTTTTTGTTACATGAAGCCCCACGCTGGCTTTTGGCTGGTGCCCTAAATATAGCCATAAGTATGGCGTAACGCCTGAAAGAGGTTTTTAGGACCTCTCCACGGGCGATACTCATCCACATGGCGACACTTTGTGTCACCAGATGTTTGGGGCTCTGTTTGATGTCCTGGTGGGGTAAATTTAGTTACTCACTTCTGCTACACTATTTATACACTTCTGTCTTGGTCTTCCACTTGCCTTCCACCGAGGTGCTCTGATGTAAAACGTCTCATACGCAGTTTGGTCTGGTTGCATTTTCACTAAATGTCTGAATCATTGAATTATTTAACAATATAATCCAGACAAAGTCTTACTCCGACTATTTCTCTAACGCTGGTTGAGTTTGTATATACAATGTAATTTAATATTGGTAGCTGCATTTAAATAACAGCATACATGTAACAACAACAAAAAGGACGAAGTTAGCAATCAGGCAATATGTCATCGTCGTAAAAAAACAAGCCTTACACACTCGAGTGGATCAGTCAAGGGAAAAAGACCATTAGGCTGACATATTTCGACAGTCCCTTACTGGCGTAGGATTGGAAATGGTCAAAGCAACAACAACAACAAAGAAAGAAAGTTACTGACAGAGAAGTCTGATCATCGCTCTAGAAAACCTCTGCATCCCAAGGTAGAAGAGCAGCGACTAAGTAATATTATATATATATATATATATATATATATATATATATATATATATATATATATATATATATATATATATGTGTGTGTGTGTGTGTATATATATATATATGTATATGTATATATAGTGATTTTCACTATTCAGCCAAATACGAATACGAATAGTGCATCATTATCAGCAGGTGCCTTGCCGAGTGGTGTAGGCGATCATGCTTATCCACAATCTGCTATCTCCTGCAGCATGTATCAGTTCGTGTGCTGACACACCTCCATGCCATGCAACAAGACTGTCAAGAATCTTCTCTCTTTGTCTTCCTCTATCCCTCCTTCCACAGATCTTTTCAGTGGTCACCAAATGTTCAATTTTTCCTCTTCTCATAACATGGCTGAAAAATGACGACGGTCTTCTTCTGATGTCTGTGATTAGTTGTTTTCGGGCTCCCGCCTTTTTCAAAACCATTGTTCGCTTCACCGTTCGTTCGATGTAATTTAAACCCACCTTCATATTCTCGTTAGCAGTATCTTCAAATTTGATTTGGGCGAAGACACCTGAAAGAACTAAAAAATGCATGATCTCTCTCTCCCCCCCCCCCTCTCTCTCTCTCTCTCTCTCTCTCTCTCTCTCTCACACACACACACACACACACACACACATTCACATACACAGACGCACACACACACACACTGCGGTTTGCATTTTATGCAGTTTGTACCACGCAACCGGGTCGCAGTTTCCTCCGCTACAACAGACTTAGGCAACAGAAACTATTGTGTTAATGAAAGAGTTATTTCAGTCAATCACAGTGTATGCAGAAACGGGAGTAGGTAACCAGTATTCGTATTCGGCCTGACCACAACTATTCGGCCGAATACCGAACACTTATTAGGTCCACTATTCGGCCCCGAAGCGAATACGAAGCGAATATTCGGTACAGCCCTAATATATATATATATAAAACGTTTTTAAAGAAATAAATAACAATGTTATAGCCTGTTTAACAAACTAAATATATAGTTTATTATTGTATCAGTTTGGGAAAGTGTGGGGAAATAATTGTATAGAGCTATTTTTTAAAACTCATTTTGCCTTATTGAGTCGGCTCTGTAGCTAAGTCGATGCGAACGCTTCGTAATGCCGGGGTGCCGGATTCGATCCCAGCTGCGGGCCATGCGCCTTACCTTGGTTTCGATGGTGGTATCAGGGCCGACCGTCCAGTAGGCACTGGCAAAATACTGGACGTAAGTTTGCCTAAAGAAACCACACAACAACCAGTGGCTGCTTGGGTTGGTTCTGCATAGTCGTGTAAAGGATACGCAACTAACCTGCCTTATCGACTACTATTTTATAATTATAAGTGTTGGGAAGTTTGAAGTTTTGAGGTTTTGAATAACGAATTAACATCATGTCACACTGGTTGTAAACAATTAGTACTCCCTTCAAGTCTGAATTCGAAGAAGCTCAGCACAGTGTAGAAGGCTCTACAGCACCGGTGAAGATTCTGAAACACTTTGGGTAGTTTTTTTTAAACCTAAATTTTGCCTGGAAAGCGCCATTAGGCTACTTTTTTCGATTTCCAACTGCCAAGGGATTATATATATATATATATTTTTTTTTTTTTTTTGGTTTACGTGCCTAACAATGCACAATGGCGTCCGATCTCACTACACAGAGACCAGAAGGAATAACTGGAAGTCGAAGTCTACTTTGGCAAGGATAGCTATATGTTGGAAAGCAGGTAAAACAGAAGAAAAACGTAGCTACTTAATGGAATCTGGTGAAAAATAGTAGTCAGTGAAATGAAAGAATGTAAAGAATATCATTGCTATGAAGGCAGCAATCTGGCAGCGTTAGAGATTGGAGCTTGTGAATATTTTATGTGCCAAGAGTATATATATATATATGTGTTTATATACAGACAGACAGACAGACAGACAGACAGACAGACAGACAGACAGACAGACAGACGGACTGACGGACGAACGTACCCTCGGACTGACGAACGGACGGACAGACAGACAGACAGACAGACAGACAGACAGACAGACAGACAGACAGACAGACAGACAGACAGACAGACAGACAGACAGACAGACAGACAGACAGACAGACAGACAGACAGACAGACAGACAGACAGACAGACAGACAGACAGACAGACGGACGGACGGACGGACGGACGGACGGATGGACGGACGGACGGACAGACAGACAGACAGACAGACAGACAGACAGACAGACAGACAGACAGACAGACAGACAGACAGACAGACAGACAGACAGACAGACAGACAGACAGACAGACAAGCAGATAGTTCGAACCAAAAAACTATAATAAGCCGCATTCTTACACCACGACTTTTAAACACCACTATGCTGAAAGTCACAGTTGAAGTTAACATTGAGAGTATCGATTTTATTGCACCATATTTGATTCCTAGTTAGCTGCCTGCTGAAAGCTCACTCAAAGTACGAACACCGCAGTTTCGGCGACGACCTCTATGGATTTCCGTTAAAATTGCATTGTGAACTGAACGGCGCAGCCCTGAAACGAATTCACGACCTTCAGAATGCCTTGCCACGGAGACCCACAGCTTGCTGAAGAACAAGACATCAGGTCATCAAAATGTCATTTTGGATCTCCCCGACTGGGATGTCTTTCATTCTTGGGATGTGTTTTATACAAGAGATCATCTTATAACCCGGAAGATTTTGTGTGTTTGTGTGTAAATATGCGTGTGTGTATGTGTGTGTATCAACATACATATACACACACACACACTAAACAAACTGCCATATATATATATATATATATATATATATATATATATATATATATATATACTAGCTGTACCCGGCCACACGTTGCTGTGGCCCAGAATGGTGAAATGGAGAGAAAGAAAATAGCCCTCAGCTAACAGTGTCTGTCATAACCCTCCCCCCCCCCCGCCCCCCCCCCCCCTCGAAGCAGTCATATCGCCCTCTCCGAAGGATTGAAAAATCATCCATGGCAAAATTATTAAAATAGAAATAGTTAAGAAATAGGAACTTTAAAATAATATTTTAGGCTCTCTCAGCTAACTGTGTTTGGCATACCCCCCCCCCCCCCCCCGTTTTCCACCAATCATATCTTCCTCTCCGTAGGATTGAAAAATATTCACCTGGCCAAATTATTAAAACAGAAATAGTTAGGAAATGAGAACATTAAAATAATATTTTAAGCTCTCTCAGCTTACGGTGTCTGGCATACCCCCCCCCCCCTTCCCCCCAACCCCTTCCCGCTCCCCCAATCATATCTCCCTCTTCGAAAGATTGAAAAATCATCACCTGGCGAAGTCATATCTCCCTATCCGAAGGACTGAAAAATCATCCATGGCGAAATTATTAAAATAGAAATTTTTAAGAAATGAGAACTTTAAAATAATATTTTAAGCTCTCTTAGCTAACTGTGTCTGACATAACCGCCCCACCCCCTTTTTTCCCTTATCATATCTCCCTCTCCGAAGGATTGAAAAATCATCACCTGGCGAAATTATTAAAACAGAAATAGTTAAGAAATGAGAACTTTAAAATACTATTTCAAGCTCTTTCAGCTAACTGTGCCTGGCACACCCCCCCCCCCCCCCTTATCATATCATTTTCTCCGAAGGATGTTAAAGTCACCGTGTAACGAAATATTGTAACTAAATTGAGCTTGGCATCCGTGTCCACGCAGACTTTCATAGGTAGCATTAACTTGTACAGAGAAGTAAATGTAGCCAGTGTAACAGCTACCACATAACCCATTCAGTACCAGTACTACTGCAACCACTACCACCACCACCATCACAACAACAACAACAACAACAACAACAACAACAAAAACTGTCACTACAGTCTGTGTAGGTCGGTGTAGAAAAGAGGAGTTAGCACTGCATGCTGTCGCCACAGACTATTTAGTTTAATTTTGCCCCCGACATAGGAAAAAAACAAACTTTATCACTTAACTAGTGACGGAACCCACAGTGAAAAGTACACTATACTCACGAATAGCAGAGAAAAATACCCCGCACCCGTCATCTCTCCCTCTCCGAGGGAACGGTTTTTAATTGACCTTGCCATCCGTGTCAACCCAAACTAAACTGAACTGTTAGCTGTATGAGTTAACAGTTTCTGTCATCGCCGAATAGTTTTTGATCGAGGAGCGTCGCGGGGAGGTTAATTAGGACTTAACTAAAATCGGATGTCTTTAGGCGAAAGGCGCTGATATCACAGCCTAGCTGTAAACCACAACACAACGTGGCAACCACCCTTTTAAGGGAAAAAGAACAAGTATCACCCAGCAGGGAATCAAACACCCGTCACCCGCGTAAAGGATGACATACTTACAACTATACTACTGACGACTGAAGAGTTTAGGTCAGATATCGCAGCCTAGCCTTAAACCACAACACAACATGCCAACAGCCCTCTCCAGGGCGAAAGAAGATTATCCGTGACATGACCATTGAGCATCAAAACCCCAAAACCCCAAAATTTGAAAGCAATCGGTTCAGTAGTTTCCGAGTTTTTAGTTAACAACATCGAAAAATTAACATTTTTATTAATATAGATATATGTGTGTGTATCAACATAAATACACGAAACAAACTGTCATATATATATATATATATATATATATATATATATATATATATATATATGAGTAAATATATATATATATGTCAGTGTCAGTGTGTGTGTGTGTGTGTGTGTGTGTGTGTGTGTGTGTGTGTGTGTGATAAAAAACACTTCAACCGGGTAAAGCTGAGCCTAAAACCACAGACTACGTTGTATAATGTAACGCTTTCTTTTTTATTTATTTTAATTATTCTATCAATGAGATGCGGTTGATTATTATCGTTGCCAACACTTTTGGTAAATCGTTTTTCAATAAACATGTGCAGTTAATTAAGCGAAGCCTTCTGCACTTTTAATACAGTCACCAACATTCATTGGCAACTTTAAATGAATTATATCAGTGGTGAGGTAAACATGTTTGCAATACCTTGCCGCTATGATCTATAATCGTATAGCTGCATTATCAGTTAGGTTTCCTAATCTTTGTTCCCTCTTAATAACGCGGGTAGCAAGTTAGTTTACACCTCTTTACCGTCTTAATGCGTATCAGGTATATAGGAAGAGCGCCCATATTTTTTTTACAGACTATCAGCATTAGGTGGGTAATGTGGTCAGCATTACGCCGGCCGTCTTTACTCTCACAGGATGTAAATCGTGGTACCCATTTTAGGCTAGGTCGACCTGTGACGGCCCATACCATCATGAAAATCCACGCATCCAGCAGTGCGTTCCGATCTAGGTACCTTGGAATTACGAGTCGGACTCGCAACGCCCAAGCCATGGACGCCGCTTGGTTTACACCTAGAGTGCAATTAATGCGCTTTGCGAACAAATACATCTACTTTAAAACATCTTTAATAGCTGCACTTTACGAAATGTTTGTTAAGAGACAGTGGATCTATTCTCCCCCACGCCCACCTCCTTTTTTTTTTAACTACAGTAACACTACGGTCTCAGGAACCCATGCATGTCTTAAGTATTTTGAACTGAAGTATAATTTGCTGCACCCACACATTTTTAGCTCATGATCTGTAAGATGGCCATAGTAAAATGTTTTAAACTGCTTGTCCTGCGGTCTGAAATTATTGGGTTCGTTTTCCCGACGTAGGTTCCAGGACTCGATTGTGGAGGTAAATTAGACACCCCACCCCCAACAGGCATATCTCAAAAGGCGCATGTATCACAGTCTGTAAACATCAACACATCGTGCTCATCGCCATTTTAAAGTTGAACGCAGAAATTAATTTGTTAGTATCGATTCGGACCTTACTGTGTTATTCGATGCAGCTACAAAGGAGCTTAGACCGAATACGTGACTTTCTTCGATGGTGAAATTATTGATAACTGTTTTCATAACAGTTCGTCTTCTTCTTCTTTGCGTTCACCAGCTGTAAACTCTGGTGGAATGTTCTGGTTGTTTGTCCACTTCTGGAATGCAGTCCTGTTCCATAACCTGAGTGTTGCGTGTGTATCCGTTAGACAAATATGACGCATTTGTGTGCAGACTGTTGGTTCATAGCTTCTCAGGCAGATGCACTCCGACTTCGAAGAAAGCTCTCAATTAGTCTACTCTTACGACATGCCTTTGGGTAGGCATTGCGTCTATTCTTGTTTTCCCTATAATAGGGCCCTGGAACCCACACGGGGGATGTAGGTTGTTGTTTGTTGGTTTTTGTATTCAGAAGCCATAAGTTGTTAACCCTTTGGCTGGGTATTATATTATCGCAACCTTACGGCCTTGATTCCATGATAAATACCGTAAATCTGGGAGAAATGCGGCTTTTCTACCTACCGCCTGGAGTGAACTTCTCAAGTAGTTCTTCACCCGGTCACCGCACAATCCGGTTTAGCCAGCTACGCTAGAGAGCCGGGCACACAGGGAATAAGAGTTGATATTACCCAAATATGCCTACGTGCGTAGCTAGTTGTGAAATAAGGCAGCATTGGTAATTAGACAATACGAATTAATACTGTATCACATGCAATAAATCAAGCCGCGTTGAACTAATGTATAACTGACAAGACGAGAGATAAAAACAGACACACTTTATACACGTAAAATACAAGATCAAAGGAAAGATTGCCAAGCAGATCACCTGATAATGTGAAACCGGAGCTAAAAGAAATACCTAACACTGGTTAAATAGCTTGATAAATAGTGGAAGTGGTAGTGGATTTGTTTGCGGGGGGAAGCATACTTTGCGGTTTTGGGAAACATAGCCTGTACTCAGCTATGTGAGCGTGAAAAATGAAATTATGGTATTTTGTAGTGCAACAACATTTCTTGTACTCTTTATCCCAACATTTCCTTAAACAACTGTTGCAAATTTATTCTGTTTTACTGCTGCATTAGATTTACAGTGTCCATTGCAGCTTTGTTTATACTAAATTCTCTACTTCTCATCTTCGTGTGTAGTTTCGTCAGCTTTTATTTATGTGACCCTGTGTGCTCATGTGTAAAGACTTTCTAGTGACATAAGTTTGTCAGTTCTGTGTTGATTAACTCCGTCTGTGAACAGGATACTGTGATGAGTAATTGGCTTCTTCAGCTCAGTTTCAACCATCGTATAATGCATGTTTGCATTTTTTTTTTAATTTAGCTAGAGTGTGTTTATGAAATCTGCCAACTTCAGTGGGGTCTTTGATGTGCTATTGTACGTGCGGTTGTGTTTTGCGTACTCTATTGTGTCTGTTAAACATGGATCTTAACTGATGAACTCGAAAAGAAGACACAGGCACCGGAAAGGCAATCTTTCAGAAAAAAATTATTGACATATTACACAAAGACTTGAACCTAAATGACGAGTCTCGCCACATAATTACCTTACACATTAGCAGCTTTGAACGGCTTTAAAGTATAGAGAAAGGGTGTAACATGCCCTGGCATGGGAATGTAAGCGATATAATGGCCTCTTCAAAACAGTAGTATAGGGCTCAGTGTAGTGAAAGAGGAGAAGAAGCAACGAGGGCATCAACACAGCATATATAGTGTAAAAGATCACAATAGAAAAATGATAATTACCCATGAAGAATGCAATGTTTCGCAATTCTGAAGCCCCATACTGGGTGTTGCTGGGGGTCCTTTTATAAACTCACCGTTGAATGTATATTAACAGACTCTACTTAGAATGTGACAACTGCTATATGAAGATCAACATAGACAGAACAGAAGTGTTGACATTCTCCAGAAAAGGAAGAACCACCAATATCAGAACTGATGAACACTTATTAAAGCAGGCGAACGATTTTACACATCTGAGAAGCATTTTTTTCAGAAGACGGAAGCATGAATACAGAAAACCAACAAAGATGCAATGAAGCCAATCAAGTTTTAGGCCAAATGACACCAATTTTGAAATGCAAGCATGTGAATATGAACGTTAAAAAAAAGTTGAACACAATATTCTTACCAACGCTCTGGTATCAATGTAAATCAGGAACACTGTCTTCAGAAGACAGAAGGAAAATAGTCACAACAGAAATGAAATGTTTACATACTATGCTAGCTGTAACAAGGAAAGATCGACTTAGGAACGATGATATCAGGAAGAGATCGGCACACAACCATACTGAAATTTATAGGTAGACAACAAATCAAATGGTATGGCCATGTAAAAAAAAAAAAAAAAGATTGGCAGCAGACAGGGCACCACAAAGAGCAATGTTATACAGATACAACAATAACAGACCTATAGGTCGACCAAGCGGATTATGGATCGCAGAAATATCAGAGACACTGAAAAGTTCCATATAGCAAGCACACCGAAGGGCCTGTTCTAGAGATCTCATCCTCCCCTGACGCCGCGAGGCATTTCAATAGTAGAGAAAAGAAGTTCAATGGGGTTTACGGACCTCTCCAGGGGTGATCCCTATCCGAATGCTAGTACTTTGTGTCACTGTGTGTTTATCGCTATGTATGATCTCCTGGTGGGGTAAAACTTACTTACTTATATGATTTTAAAAAATTATGAGTCAATATGTAACAGATGGAAGGAATAATTGACTGAATTGTTAAATTGTGAAACTCCACTTAATTCTTACCCAAAGGAGGAGATACTAAAATGTAAACCAAATACTGAAGAGGCTGATTTTGAGGAAGTACTGTATGTCCTAAAACGGCCTAAAAACAATAAAGCAACTGGTGCTGATGGAATTGCTGCATGTGGTCATGTATTGCATCTTAAAATATATGAAATAATAAACCTAGTTTATGAGTGGCAAGTGTC
>CAJHNH020000109.1:32500-55000 GCA_905116865.2 Candidula unifasciata
GACAATAGACGTTGACATATTCACAGCTGGCTTTGACAATCAAACAGGGTACCATCACAGCTGGCCTTCTCGATCATTCATTCCTCGCCGATTCAAATCCACATGCTCTAGTCATTCTCCATTCATCTTCACAGCTTCATTTTCCATCCTTTCTCTCTGGGGCCCAGTCACCGAATCCCCGCCTGATTCTCAATCCCCCAGATCTCCTCATTCACACGTGACACACTCTTTCCTGTCGTTTCACCATATCTCCGTGAAACACATGCTCTCAGGGACTTCCCCAGTTATGCCAATCATCCCCTGACATTATCCCTATTTATAACATCATTACATCTCTCCTCCCCTTAAACAAAAAAAAAAAATATGCAATATTTTTTTTTCCATAACCTATATAAATTTCCATATAAGAATATATTGCCTTTTTTTACTAATATTTTTACTGTTGGCTGGAATTCTACCATCGGTTCTCTGACTTGTACCACATATGCAGCATCTCTTGTCACTCCCCTTGACAGTTCTTGGCAATATGCTAACAGAATCACCTCCCCAAAGCGTTCCTCAACAACGCGGATGACCTTATAGGCTCTGTGACGTACTTATCAAGTCCTGAAGTCAGTCTACCTAAAGAAGACTGAACAACACCCCAAAGCGTTCCTCAACAACGCGGAAGTCCAAAAATGGCTCCAAAACTAGACTTATAAATCACACAGTTCTGTATGTCCCCCATAGAACCAAGTTCCTGTTGACAGTTCATTCAAAGTGATTGCTACTCCTTGTTGGTCTTCGTCATTCACCATGGTTTATACCAAAGCTTTGCCAGAATTTTCTCATTTTAGCATTGTGGCAATTTCATTTTCTGTTTGTACACTATATCATAGATATTTCCAAATTTCTATATCTGTAATTTACTGTTAATAAAATTTCTATTATAACCTAATGTGTCTGTTGTTTTTTTATAAACTCATACACCATCTTTCAGTTTTATTTTTAAATTCATACACCATTCCTCATTATCACTTTCACATCATAACTTTCATATCATCACATCATACAACATTTATTTTATTTGAATATTAATTGTTAGTAACAACACGTTTATTGAACATTTGTTAGTAATGTTAGACTGTTACTTATAATTATCTCCCTTTTCTATTTAACTCCCCTTGTGATTATTTCTGTTTACTTATCACCTATAATTATCTCCCTTTTTTATTTAACTCCCTTTGTGACTATTTCTGCTTACTATCTTTATAACCTAGACATAATATCTGGAATGTGGTTGTCAACCCCTTTTACATGCATAATGTCAAATTTAAACTGTTGCAGTAACAATGCCCAGCGGTAAACTCTAGCGTTTTTATTAGCATCTATGTTCTGCAGTTTTACCAATGCAAGATTATCTGTGATGATTGTAAATTCTTTGCCGATTAGGAATTTTTGAAATTTTTTCAAACTGATCACTATAGCTAATGCCTCTCGCTCGAACGCACTATATTTCTGTTGCGCTTGGGTGAGTTTTTGTGACATATAATATACAGGTAATAAAACATTAGAATGTAACTGAGCTAGCATTGAACTTATGGTATGCAAACTCGCATCAGACTGTAAATAAAATCTTTTTGATATGTCTGGCTGTCTGAGAATTGGGAATGTGGAAAAAGTTTCTTTAATTTTTTGTAACAATTCGTCATGTTGTTGCTCCCATTTTAGTTTTGTTGGTTGTCCCTTTTTTAACAGTTCAAATAACGGAAAGGTTAGGTCTGCGAGATTGGGGATAAACTTTCCATAATAGTTAATAAGACCTAACAACGACTGTAGTTGTTTTCTATTTTTTGGTTTTTCAATCTTTAATATTTTTGATACTATTTTATCGTCTGTCTGTATTTTGTTATCATACACTTTATGTCCCAAAAATTCGATAGTTGTGAACGCAATTTCAGTTTTGGTTGGATTTACTGTAAGATTTGCTTCTTGAATTCTCTGAAATACTTTCTCTAACGTTTGGAGATGTTTTGGCATATTGTCAGTATGAATACAGATATCATCCATGTATGCTACTACGTTTTCAACGTTGTTTAACAGTTTTTTTCTTATCATTTTGGTGAAAATTTTTGGCGCATTTAAAATTCCAAACGGAACTCGTAACCATTCTTTTAAGCCTAATGGTGATTGAAAGCTGGTATATTGTATTGATGTCTCTGCCATTGGTATTTGCCAGTAACCTTTACATAAATCAAGTTTTGAAAAAATTTTGGATTTATATAAACTCTGAAGAATATCTTCTGTGCTTGGAATTGGTTCTGAATCTAATTCTGTGATGCTATTGAGTTTCCTGTAATCTACACATAATCTAAGTGACTGATCTTTCTTTTTTACTATCACCAATGGTGAGCTATATGGAGAAGTTGAATCTCTAATTATTTTGTCTTTTTGGAGTTGTTTAATTTCGTTTGTGACCTTGTCCAAATAATGCAGAGGTATCGTGTAATTCCGTGATCTAACTGGGATATCTGTCTTTAACTGAATTTCATACTCTATCAAATTTGTTCGTCCAGGTTTTGTAGTGAATATCTCCTTGAATTTTGAAATGATATTTTGAACTGCATTTTTATCTTGTTCATTTAATTGTGAGTTTATTTTGATGTCTCTCCAATCTTTACTTTTCTCCAGTTCTAGAGTAGGAATTTCGTCCTCTACTGCATCTATCATTTCTTCGTCCACTACGTTACATGCATTTGATTCTTGTACCTCTTCTTTTTCGTCTATCACTGACCTTCGAATGTATTTCTTTAACATATTGAGATGAAAAATTTTCTTTTTGTTGTTCTTTAGGATTTCGTAATCCACATCAGATATTTTTCTGGTCACCTTGTACGGACCTGACCATTCAACTAATAGTCTGTCTGACTTTGCTGGTAACAATACTAAGACTTCATCTCCTGGTGTTAATTTTACAAGTCGTGTTGATCTGTTTGCGTATCTTCTTTGCCAGATTCCTGAATTTTGTAGTGCCGCCTTTGCTTCCTCACATGATGTTATTATTTTATTTCTTAAGTCAATTACAGCTTGGTAGTCATTTCCGGTTGCACTGTTTTCTACTGTTCCTGTTATTAATTTCTTATACAAAGAAATTGGGCCTTTTGGATTTGCCCCATAGACAATTTCGAAAGGTGACATTCCTGTACTTATATGTGGAACTTCTCTATATGCAAACAATATTGCGGGTAGCAAAATGTCCCATGTTGACGGATGTTCATAAGTTATGCGGCCTAGCATTTTCTTAATGCTTTTATTTAAATTTTCAACTAATCCGTTTGCCTGAGCATGATACGGTGTCGTGAATTGTTGTTTTATCCCTAACAAATCCGTAATTGCTCTCGTTACCACTGATGTGAATTGCGTTCCCCTGTCCGATATTATCACTTCGGGAAATCCAATTCGTGAAAATATCTGTAGCAACACTTCTTGGATATCTTCAGCAGTAATTGTTCTTAGTGGCCAAGCCTCAGGCCATCGACTGGCAAGATCAATAAGCGTAAAGATATATCTGTTACCTTTAGCAGAAACTACTGATAATGGGCCTATTATATCTACTGCCACTTCTTGAAATGGGCGTGAAGCTAGCTGTCCGCTTTGGACTGGCGCCTTTGGTGTCTCACCTTTTTTTGACGTTCGTAGGCAGATATCACATGATTGGACGTATGATTTGATATCTTTTGAATATCCCGGCCAAAAGAATGATGATAATACTCTTGATTTAGTTTTTGTAACTCCCATATGTCCTGAAAATATGGAGTCATGAGCCAATGATATAGCTTTTTCTCGGAATTTCAGTGGTAGTACTGTTTGTTTTGTGATGCGTCCTCTTTTTGAATAAATTCTCGATAAAATTCCCTTGTCTACTTTGAACTTCCATTCTGCATTTTTTGTTTTTCTCGGTTCTCGTTTTGTTGCTTCAAAGCATTGTGTTAGAGTTAAATCATTTTTCTGTTCCTGTAAAAAATTTTTCCTAGTATTTTCATCTGCCGTAGTTATTGGTATTTGTTCTTTGTGCATGCTTATGGAATGCTCTTGAGTTTGTTGCTTTTTTGTTACACTTCTTGTGACTGCTGCAACGTTTTCTATTTCCTGCAGATTTACACTGTCACTTTTATCTTCCATGACTGCATTTGTCTCTTGTCTCTGCGTGGTTAGCATCACCTCTTCTGTCATCTCAGGTATGTTTTCTTTCTCCCACTGTTTTATTTCATGATCTGTCATCTCTTTCAGCCCTGGTTGGTTACCAATGATAAGTTCTGCACACGGTGAACTTAATACAGCCATGTCCATCTTCTTAGTGGTATAGGCGTTTTGACCCATACTGATGCTATTCTGAATTTTTCTATTCTACCTCCGAATGTTCTGCATCTAACCACTTTATCAGTCATATCCTCTGGTTTCACTAATGACTTATGTATACCTGAGATCGTCGCCCCTGTATCTCTTAAAATTGAGACGATTCGATTACCAACTATTCCTTTATGTAGGTTTAATTTCCCACAGTCTTTCACAGAATTTGCATTATGCACCGGTATCTTATGTCCACACGGTAAGTCTCCATATTCTTGAAACGTTTCACATATTGTGCATTTGTCTTCTTCTAGTAGCACTGCTGCATTTGTTTCTGATATATCACTTTCTGATTCGGAGTCTGATGTTTCACAACTGCTGCTGCTTTGAATTCTTTTTTATATTTACAAAATTGACGCGTGTGCCCGTAGAATCCACAAGCCCAGCATTTACTTGTACTATCATATCTCTTTACCTTTTTCCTCCTGTTTTCAATTTTCTTTCTGACTTCTTGTTCATACAATTGATTGGCGTCGCATATGGTTTCATTACCGTGCCTTTTTTTGCATATGTCACAATCTATTATTGTTATTTTCCTTCCTCCATTAAATTTTCTTCTGGACGGATATGCTGATCTATTATATCCTGTTTCATATGACTTTTGTCCTTCGGCACTGGCTCCTGAGTATATATCAGTGTTTTGTGGTATGAGAAAAATATCACGATGTGCTGCATAATAATTTTCTCCTAGTTGTTCAAGATGTTTTAACGAAGTAGGTTTGTGTTCCTTCAGAAATGTGGTCATAGGTTTTGGTAATGATTCTAGCAATTTACTTCTTAATAGTAAATCAACTAACAGATCATAGTCGTTGTTAATTTTGGCTGAATCTACCCATTTCTGAAAAGTTGTCTGAACTTCGGACATATAATCAACAAATGTTTGAGTTGATTTTGGTTTTAAATCAATAAATTGCAATCTGTATCCTGCTTCTTGTAGGTCATAGTGTCTCATTATCCGGTCTTTAATATAATCAAAATCAAGTCGTAAATTTTCTGGCACTGTCTCCAGTATTTTTAACGGTTCTCCTCCAAGGTGTCTTTGGAACAGTATTGCCCAATCTTCTTTTGGAATTTTATGAAACCGAACTTGTAGTAAAAATGCTGAAATCCATGATCCAATGTCATCCTTTTCACCAAAATTCTTTATTAATCCTTTGTATTTTGTAAATTTATGTTCTTCTTCTTTAGCTCTTTCCCTTTGTGCTGCCAGTTCTGCTTTGGATTCATTATCCATTTCTTTTGTTCTTATTTGTGCTTCAACCTTTTGTCTGTCTGCCTCTATTTGTGCTGCCAACCGCTCTTGTTCAAGTTTTAACTCTTGCAATTTGATTTCTTTCTCATGGTCTAATTGCTGTTGTTTCATTGCTGCTTCATGTTGTAACTGTTTATTTTTCAGCTCTGCTTCTTGTTGTAATAGCTTATCTTTCATTTCTCGTGGGCACGTGCTTCTTGCTTCCTGTTGTAATTGTTTCTCTTATTCTGCCTCTTGCTGTTTCATTGCTGCTTTCATTGCTGTTCTGCTTCGTGCTGTAATTGTTTTTTCTCTCAGTGCTGCCTCTTGCTGTTTCATTGCTGCTTCGTGGGCACGTGCTTCTGCTTCCTGGGCGCGTGCTGCGGCCCTTTCTTCACGATCCTTTGTGTTGTTGAACCCTTTGTGCTTCTTTATCTTCCTGTTCTCTTCCTTCACAGAATTTTCTCAATTCCTCTCCTGATAACCCTAACTGTTTTCCCAGATTTATGTATTCTGCTAGGCTTGACATTTTAAACTGTAATTACTGTAACTTACTACTTTTGAAACTGTTTAAATTTAAGATAAATCCCGTATTATTTATTTTATACCCTTCTTCAACTGAATAATTGAAAGTTTAAATTTAATTATATCCCCTAACTAATTTTTATACTCAACTAATAAATAAAAAAAAAATATTATCTATTTTACTTAAATAGAATAATAGAATATCACAATCAAAGAACCTGAAAATAGAACAAAGAAAGCATGTAACAATGTAATGAGTTGATTCTTTTTCCTTGGTCCTGGTGATGGCTCCCTTGCTCTTCTGCTGTTGGAATGGACTGGATTAGGTTTGTGGCCCTTGATGCTCCACTGCACGTCTTTACTGTCTCTGGACACGCTCTTCTGATCTTTGTAGGACACTGCTCTTGTCTTCTGTCGTGGTCTAAGTCTGCAGATGATCTTAAAAGACTATTATTAGTTTATGCTCATTCAATAATTCAATAAATATGTCCAAAAGTCTTTTATACCCTGAAGTTGATCAGTTGGCACAGATCACTAAATGTTCACAGTTAGCGCATATTAATTTCACTAATTGTCACCACAAACTGTTGATAAATGTTAGATTCTCACTGAAATTCTTTTCTTACAAAGAATGTATGTAGTTTCTACTCTACAATCTGAATAGTCATAGTCTATCACATTAATCACTGTTTTTCCTGTCTATCCATTATAAATTGTAAACATTTCGTGACGTAATTAATGTTGATAAACACCACTCCTTCCTTGTCTACACAATACACACGAACTCACCTATACGGACGTATTACAAACATTTAGTAGTAAAAGTACTACTGCTGGTACTGACTGGACCCCGTTCTTTTTTATTGACAAGTATTCTTAACCTGAGGCATTCACTTGTGGCTGGTGTGCTGTACGGTTGCCTCGAGTTAGCTGTCGCTGATGACGTTTTATCTGCTACTGTGTTGTACGTGACCGTTGTTGATGACCTTGCTCGCTGTAACTGAGTGCCGTCTTGGCCCCTGGCCATGCAGTGTTCTTGCGGTGAAATCTAGTCCGAAAATTCGTATCTCTGGTTTATGACCTCTTGTTTGACGAACAAAACCCACGTCAAACAATAGTCACAGGGATACCGTTGCTGACAATTTTCCGTCGTGGATTACCCACCACAAGGGTCAAAAGTTCAGCTTACAGTCTCTTCCAGCGACGAACAAGCGTTCCCGCGGGATGAAACGTGTACAATTTTTTCACACGTGAAGTGAATACATTACCCAGTATTGCTTCGCCGTGTTTCTGCCCATTTTTCTCAGGCTAGCTTGTTTGTTTCAGAATGACTAGAGTCTGGAATTCAGTTGTCCCGGTTTTACTTAATGCCCTTGACAGCATGTCCTGGTCTTACATAATACCCCGACATTTCTTTAAACTCCATCTTCCAACACACATAGTCACTCAAAACTTACGGCTGCCGGTGTTTGCCTAAATTTTACTTCTGTCCACAAAAACACTACGTCTAATGTACTGGCATAGTTATAACATGCCTGCACTGTAACTCATATTTATAACTTACAATGTATTCGCACTTAGGACGGGTCCCCAATGTAATGACTGCCCTTTTGTGTCTCCTCCACACTGGCTATCTGTGGTGCAGAGTTAACACTGGCTCTAGTGTCTAGAGGTTCACAACTCAATCAAAGCAGACATGATCCTCTTCACGGTCACACAACGTCTAACAACGGTTAACACCAGCGGCACATTTCACGAGTTTATTTACACGTTAGCTCAATACACAAATCACAGGTGAATCCACTTACAGCACTCGGACAATAGACGTTGACATATTCACAGCTGGCTTTGACAATCAAACAGGGTACCATCACAGCTGGCCTTCTCGATCATTCATTCCTCGCCGATTCAAATCCACATGCTCTAGTCATTCTCCATTCATCTTCACAGCTTCATTTTCCATCCTTTCTCTCTGGGGCCCAGTCACCGAATCCCCGCCTGATTCTCAATCCCCCAGATCTCCTCATTCACACGTGACACTCTTTCCTGTCGTTTCACCATATCTCCGTGAAACACATGCTCTCAGGGACTTCCCCAGTTATGCCAATCATCCCCTGACATTATCCCTATTTATAACATCATTGATATGTAAACTGATGCACACGCAACACTCAGGTTCTGGAGCAGGACTGCAGTTCAGTAGTGGACGAGCAGCCAGAACTTTCCACCAGGGTGTACAGCTGGTGAACGCGAAGAAGAAGAAGAAGAAGATAAAGTTGTTGTTAAAACACCGAGGGAGCTCCATGTGAATAGAGAGCCAGTCTGTCCGTATTTTACGGTGACTTCAGTGGTTTGGGATCTCAGGAGGTGAGTATATTGAATTCTAGAAGTATAAAGGTTTTATGTTGTCACGAGAGGGAATTAACTTTGGCAGGGGGTCTTTATGTCATACATATATAATTAGGCATAATACAGAAAACATTACTTTAGAAACGTTCAGCGTGAGTTCAGGGTTCCAATTTTTGTGTCGATGGGGAAGGGGGAGAGGGGGGGGGATATCCTGGTCAACTCAATAGCTATATACCTACGCATGGGCTCACGCGGATATATTGACGGTTGTTAAAACAAACACATATACTCGCGATGTTATACGCAGTCAAATATACACACATATATACATACATACACATAGAGATATACAGACAAATACACAGAAACATTCATACACGTATACTGATACAGGCAAACACACAGACACTCATCATCCGCAAACAATGCGTGTCGCTGGGGCACACGTTTTTGTTGTCTGTCTGAACAGCTGCCCCCATCTTTGATGGTTCGTTGTGATGGATTTCATTGTTGCAGGCCTAAGGCCTTTCCAATAAGTCAAGTTCTGTACCCAGATCTGTTTTGATCTGTCTCTTCCCTGCTTTTTCCCGCTACGTAACCCTGTAGTATCATTTTTTTTTTTCTCGAGAGTGTTAGGTCTTATTTCCTGTCCATACCATTGCATTTTCTGCGTTTCCACTACGAGGTTCGTCGTTGCCAATGTGCGGGGTAATTCTATGGCGAGCCTGGTCATGTGAAATGCTGTCTCAGTATGATATGACAATAATGTTTCCTGAAAGATCACATTTCATTTGGTTTGCAAGGTGTGCTCAAGCCCGTCATAGATAGACAGACAGACAGACAGACAGACAGATAGACAGACAGACAGACAGACAGACAGACCATACAGACAGACCAGGCAGACAGACCAGGCAGACAGACCAGACAGACCAGGCAGACAGACCAGACAGACCAGGCAGACAGACCAGGCAGGCAGACCAGACCAGACCAGACCAGACCAGACCAGAGGTAGGTATATATGTAGGTAGGTAGTTAGGTAGGTAGGTATGTAGGTAGGTATGTAGGTAGGTAGGTAGGTAGGTAGAGAGAGAAAGAGAGAGAGAGAGAAAGAGAAAGAGAGAGAGAGAGAGACCTACAATCACTCTAGGCAGACGTATTCACTGGTAATCTTGTTCAGAAGTTGTAAAAAGTAATTAATATTGAATAGAAGTAATCATGTCAGAGAAATTAACAGAAAGATTTTAGATGTGCAAGGAAAAAGATATGAGTAAAAGTAATTTTTGTTTATACCAGTCAACCACATGTGAATTAATTAAATCACTGTAATAGTTAACAAAGAAGCAGACAAAGCACACACCGGAGAGTCTTATACTTATATGTTTCCTAAGTGTTCGTAATATTTTTTGGCAAAGGAAGAACTCACACGTTAGCAGCCCATAAATATGTGAAGAAAGGCATGTTTTAATTAGATCGTTAATTTACTAACAAAAGATAGAAGTTCTCGTTCACTGCGTATGTGGTATTGAGGCTCGAAACAAGTTTCTGCAGGAACATCATGGTGATGATTTATTTGCTATTAACATGAAATAAATGACGAGATTACGAGGACAATTGGAACAATACGTAACAAGTAATGGAATTTATTCCACTCCGCGTTCTGTCGAATTGGTCACATAGGGCTAAACCTTTATTTTATAGACCGATAAAATGTTGGTGGGTGATGTGGTCAACGTCACGCGGCTGCCTTTTCTTCCCAGGACTTTCCCTGGTACTCATTCAAGACTGTATCGACCTGGAGCCAAGGTCATTTTTGAAACGAAAAAAAGGTTGGTGAAGCTCGGACACGAACCTAGGACTTACGATCCACAAGTGTGAGTCTAGCAGCTACATCAGGACGGCTGCTGATTGAAACAATACCTCTCGCTAAATTCACTGACAAACACGGACTGAAGCTGCTGGAACACTTAAACAGAAAGAATACAGGCGTCTCGGTAGTACAAGAGTACAGTGTAAAATGGAAACTTCAAGATGCAAACGAAGATCTTGAAGAATATGGATTATAGGGGTTACTGATTAGAGACAATTTCACACCACACAATACCAAGCAACCGAGTGTACCCCGGCTCGGTTACCGATCATCTATTTCTCGCTGACACATAGTGGCACCACGCAGATATAGACACAAAGATGCCCCCCCCCCCCCCCCCCCCCCCCCCCCAAAAAAAATTATTTGCGTATTGATAACAGGACGTTGCCACTGCTTCCTGCATTGTCAGCTCACGTTCCTACTATAAAAGTCAACGCAAGATTACTCCACAGCTGCGATCGAACCCGGCATTACGAAGCATGTTCGCAACGTCAAAAACACAGAGTCCGAAGCAAAAGGAAGATACTTGTTTATTTATTAGTTCTTCGAACTATTTACTCCGTTAATTTGTTGTGGAATTTGTGGTAGAATTGATCTGTTCACCTTCTTCTGGTCATGCAGTGCAACCCATCTGTATCCTTGAAGGAGGATTTTATATGCCAGAGTACCCATTCCCAAAGCCACAGACCTATTCAGTAGCACACCTTTACTGAATAATGAAAACTAGTCATTATGTAGCAGGACCGTTGCAGAACGGGGCTTTACTTACGTAACAAAAAGAGCGGCGGGCGAGAAAGAGGGGTGCCACCCGAAAAATGTAGGAGACCATTGGTGTAGACTACAGATGTGAATTGTCTGCTTGATGAAAGATGTGTGTGTCGTGTGTGTATGTGTGCGTATGCGTGCGTATTTATGCGGGCGTGTTTAAATATCCATCCATCCATTGATGTAAAACAAAACAAAAAACAAAACAAAAAACGAACACGTTCAACACACTGCGAGCAATATTGGTTATAATTGTAGTCTGGTTTGCTTGTGCCAATTATGCTGGCTAATAAATGTTAATTGCACCAAAACTAGGGGCCTGGAGCAGTTCTTCAGTACCTAGAGAGGACTGTTGGGGAGGGGGCTGCACGCTCACGCATTTGCATAAACATACATGGATATATACAAACATGCGCACACGCCCATGCGGGAATCCATGCATACATGTTTTCTTGCAAACATACATATGAATGTACACATACACTCAAGGCAGACGCCGGCGTTTCGCCGCCAAACCCTCGCCTATGGATGAGATGGCCTTGGTTCAGATCCTCGCGCAGCCGGTCACTAGTCTGGGTCATTTGGTTTGTATATGTGACATCTTCTCAATATTTCTACTTTAAAGAGATAGGCAATCCTGGCCAGTTTAGGTTGTTTTACACAATTTAATTGGCTCTTCTTTATTATTGTATTAGCAAAGGCGAATGGACGTCGCCTAGTGCAACAAAGCCTTAAAAATGATATCAGGTGGAGGTAGTCTCTGCTGCCTACCGTTGGCTTGAGAATCAGCTGTACACACATGCCGTGATGGAAACTGACTTACAGAGCATATTGACAAAGGTGAAAACAGGCATGCTGTGCACAGAGTGGCAAGCATCACTTCAGAGGTCCCGGGTAGTTAGCATCCTTTGGATAGTTTCTCCAGGTGACGCCGGTGTGTTGGAAAATTAGCAGGCAGATAGACTGGCTGGCTCTGCACTGGCTGGTTCTGCACCACTTGGTGGTGAATTGATGAATGACAGGTTAGATATTGTGAGGGTCCATTGGGAGCGAGTGAACAGTGCGGAGGCGCAGATAGATCATTACGGTCTAAGGATATTGGCGCTGCGAGGAGTTACCAGGGGATCTGACCGACGCTCAACACTCAGGGAAAGGAGAAGACGGATATAAAATTGGACCGTTACTGATACCATCGGAATTAGAACTCTTTGCTTGCTGCTGAAGATGGGGACTAGGCACTTATGGGAGTGTCCCGAGTTCTGTGATGTCGATTCTTAATTAATATTGCCAGTTGCCCATTGTAGGCTGATGAGTGACACAGGGAGCAATGTTATTTTATAAAGCTTCGCCTCTAACAGGATTCGAACAGTATAGCAGGAATGGTTACATGTCACGTAAAATGCAAAACCTTTTTAATGTCCTTTGTACAAGACTAGGTTAACACCTTACATAAAGAAACATGTTCAACTGTGTGTTCTGTTATATCTGTTTGTGGCTTGGGTGTTGTGAGCAGAGGTTTGAGTTTGCAATTCTTGGGTTCAAAGCCAGCGGCAGAGGATTTACCAGCAAACTGCCTTGAGTTTGATTTGGCAACTGTATGAGCGTCACATAATTCATTATGCAATGACAGACTGCCGCAAACTTTCTGGTAAAACTAAATATCTATGAGTAAATGCGGGGACTGGTTTACAAAGAGCTTTGTAAAGAACATGCAACTTATATAACATTTCAACAACTGGTGATCGATTACGTTCAGAATGCCGTGAACTTTCGCGGATGCAGTGCTGATCTTCATGATTTACTTATTGCTTTAACAGTGAACTACATTTCTGGTGTGGAAGTGTTAGTATAGGCATATATGACGGCTGCCTTGTGCATTTTTTTTTAAATTTGTGTTTTGTTTCAAGACTTTGCTGGAATTTACAAGTTGTCCACTTGTTTTCAACTGGGGCAGTGAAGAGCATTTTGTTTGATTCCGCTTGCAGAGTAACGAAGTAGTTATGGAGCTACAGCCCAACTGTTATAAGAGAACAGGTCGGCACAGAACAAATTCTAAATTACATACCAATCCAGCAAATCAAGTAATTTTACCGCTTTAAGAGAATACGGTGGAATGCTATACCATACCAATAGAGGAGAAGGATGTAGATCACAAGGTAGACAAAGAACAAGATGAAAAGACAACATTTGAGATACTCTACAACAACACGGTGTATCTATTGTGGAACCAGCCAAACGAATAAGAGACATAAACATATATCGCCTTCGAGACCCGAAGCAGTAAAAGAGGAAGTGAATAAGAAAAACAAGATTGCCGGTCTTCATGATTTACCGTTTGCTCTAACAGTGAACTCATTTCTAGTGTGGGGCTGTTAGTATTGGCCCGTCTAACAGCTGCTTTGCGCGTGTAAGCCTTAATATTTGCTGGGTCTTACATGTTTTTTACTGGTGTTCGAATGGGATATTTTGTTTGATTCACCTGGCACATTAACGGAGCTATTATAGGCCTACCCGTCTGCGGTGAGGTTGGATCTCGACTATCCCACTAACATGCCAAAAGGTAGGAGTCAATAGTTTACTTCAGTGCATTAACATGCTAACTAAGCGTTTGCTTAAAGCCGATAAAAGCAAAGGAATCTTAGCTGTGTATGGCATTTTCACCTGGAAATTTGCATGAATTGCTGAGACATCCGTGTACTGTTGCTACAACTGAAAGATAGCAATCGTAAACTGTATCGTTTTCTTACAATTGTCATGTGATACCGTTGTAGGAATGTTGTTTACACTCATTTTCCCCAATTGTAAAGAATTGCTTTACGCTGTCTGGGACGGGTAATGCAATGTTATTGTTTGTTTCATTGCTCAGCACCATGTGAACCGTGCCATACATCCATCAGTTATACAACACGGTGCAATACACATGAAACTGAAGAGGCTGAGAGAAGGCAACATCTAAAAAAAAAAAAAAAAGAAAGTCTACGTTGATTTGGTATATGAAATTTACCCCCCCCCCCCCCCCCCCCAAAAAAAAAAAGAAAATCATCTTAATTTCTTTTTTTTTAAAGCTATGTAGGGTGTAGGGATCGTTTGTGCACTTTTCCAATGCATTTTACAAGCTGGTGTTCATTTCTTTTAGGTTGCTCTTGATGATGTCGCTCCATTACTTGTGCGGTCTTCCTCTTGCTCTGTCTTATATATATTTCTTCAGCGTGGCTCTCTGTAGCATTTGATACCATAGCATTCTCGTCAGGCAGCCAAATTCATTTCATTTATTGTTCTTTAATCAATTGTTTGATTTTATCTCTTCTTCTCACACCGGCAGGTCTCCTTAAACATATTTCTGTTGTTACGGTTTTCCGCTCGTTTGGCATAATAAGGGTTTATGTTTGGCACTGGTAGCACAATGTCGGCCAAAAATACCATTCTTATGAGACTAGCTTTGGCTGAGATAAGTATCTTTATATACGTCGGAAGCGGCGTTAATTGTACAATAATCTTATTTGCTTTCGCAGATTGTTGATTTCTCTATCCATTTTTTTTTCCATCTGAGCTAAAAAGAAAAAATGACCCTAGATGTTTACATTCGCTCGTTCATCTGTATGTTATTGACTTTAATTGATATAGCTTCTTCTTGTCTACCTATTACCATTGACTCTGTATTATCAATGCTTATCCTCATATTTCTCAAACTTAGTATTGCCCCAGTTCATTTGGTTCTGTAAACTCTTTTATGTTTCAGCGATTACTACTTGGTCATCTGCAAAAATAATTTCTGATATATCATCCTTTTCTTTGCTCTCTGCTTCTTTGCATATAGTGTCAACGTAAGTTATAAAAACAGGGGAGATAGCACACATCCCTGTCTTCATCCTGAATTTACTTTAAAAGGTTGCAATGTACCTGCTTTTGTTCATATGCAACTTTTACTTAATTTATATAGGCTCTTAAACACTTCAGTTAGATGTTTACCGATTCCCCATCTTCTTTAGCGATTTCACAACGTATTCGTAGCCACTCTCTCTGACAGATTCTTTTTTTCTGGTCTATAATTGAGACTTATAATTCTCTATTGCTTCTTCTGTCAACTGTTGTAATGTAAATGTTGCGTCTGTGCAGTTTATGTTACGTCTGAAACCCATCTGCGCTTCTGAAAGTTACTCTACTTATGATCTTAACCTTCTTTCAAGTAATTTGCTAAACGTTTTCCCTGTGTGGCTCAACAGTGATATTCCTCTGTAATTAGTGCACTCTTTCTTACTCCCATTATTTTTCCATATCGGTATAATTATTGCTGCTTGCCAGTGATATGGTGTTTCTTGTTCTAGCCAGGCAGTCTGGAAAATTCACCTGACCCATTTTGCTCCTTTTTTACCAGCTGCTTTGGTGGCTTCTGCAGGAAGATCGTCAATACCAGTCGCTTTGGGCTTTGATGTTATCTTTATTGCTCTAGTATATTTGTCTCTTCTTTTGTGTTTGTTATAGTATTGTTGTAGGCATAGGAATCTTCAATTTAATAGTTCTTTAAAATAATTACTCCATCTCTCTAGAATCATTTAATTGCCTTGAATAGGTTGTCATCTTTCATCATTTAGTATTTATGATGGGGTTATATTCATAAATTTTTTGTCTTATCACTCTTTCTTGTAGTAGTTTCTTATTGCTGCTTTTTCTTTTGCTGCCAACATTTCTTTAAACGTCTCCTATGAATCAAACTTGGCGGTTCTTATTGCTGCGTTAGCTTCTTTTCTGGCTTGCCTATACCTTGCGTAGTTTTATTTTGCTCTGTTTTAACCGCTGAGATTTCTTTTTTGTTTTTTACCATTTCCTTTTTTTTTTCTTCTTTATTCCACCATGCTGATATCTTACACCCTGATTTCCCTTTCTTTTTAGTTCCGCATATGTACAATATTATATCTATATTAATAAAAATCCTAATTTTCCAAATTTTGTTAACTCTAAACTCGGAAACTACTGAACCGATTGCTTTCAAATTTTCACACAACGTTGCCTCTGACTCAAAGCGTGATTTTTTTTGGGTCATAAAATCGCACAAACCATGAACGACGTAGCTTCAGCAACGGTAAAATCATTTTTTCTTTCGTTGCCCGACCGGATTTGTTTTTAGTTGATTGGCCGCCTTCGACTGCTGAGCAGGGCTGCCAATAGATGCCTTTTCTCGTAGAATCAATCTCCCACATTTATTTACCGATCGCTTTTAAATTTTCAGACAACGTTGCCTTAGACTCCACTCGTGTTTGTATGTATGAGTTTTGCACAAACCATGACCGACGTACCTCCAGCACCGATCATTTCATTAGTTTTTTCGTCGCCGGCCCGGATTTGTTTTTAGTCGATTGGCAACCTTTGACTGTATAACACCGAACTTCAAAATTATTATTATATACTTTCATTTCTACGAAATGCTTGAGTATTTAGTTAGTAGTAAGAATTTTGCCTTTTACACGGGTGATATGGGTTCGATTCCCCGCTGGGTAATATGATTGTTTTGGCCCCTAACTGGGTGGCTGCCACATTTTGTTGTGGTTTATAGCTAGGCTGCAATATCTACGTTTTTTTTTTTCTGTTCGATTTTGGGGTTTACAGCTAGCCTGCGATAGCGGCGACGTGATGCTCAATGTTCATGTCACGGGTAACATTCGTTCGCCCTTGAGAGGGCAGTTGGCACGTTGTTTTGTGGTTTACAGCTAGACTGCAATATGTGACCTAAAGTCTTCAGTCTTTTGTAGTAGAGGTGTAAGTAATCCCCCCCCCCCTTCACGTCGATGACCGGTGTTCGATTTCCCACTGGGTGCTAATTTTTCTTTTTTCCCTAAAGGGGCGATTGGCACGTTGTGTTGTGGTTTACAGCTAAGTTGCGCCTTACGCATAAAGACATCCGATTTCAATACGGTCCAAATTAGCCTCCCCAAGACGCTTCATTCGATCTAAAACTATTCGTTGAAGACAGAAACTGTTAACTAAGAAGGCCTAATGTCCAGTTTGGTTTGGGTCGACACGGATGACAAGGTTAATTAAACATCGTCACTTCGGAGAGGGAGAGATGACGAGTGCGGGTTTTTATTTCCGCTATTTGTGAGTATAGTGTACTTTTTTTTTTAAAAATATCACGGAATATAACTGTGGGTTCCACCACTAGTAAGGTGATGGAGTTTTATGTCGGGGACACACTTAAACTAAACAGTCCGTGGCGACAGCATGCGGCGCCAACTCCTCTGGCTACAACGACCTGTACAGACAGTAGTGACCGTTTTGTGTTGTTGTTGTGACGGTGGTGGTGGTAGTGGTAGCAGTAGTACTGGTACTGGATGGGTGATGTGGTAGCTGTTACACTGGTCACATTTACTTCTCAGTACAGATTAATGCTACCCATTTTTGTCTAGGTGGACACGGATGCCAAGCTCAATTTAACAACAAAATTTCGTCAGGCGATGACTTTTCCATACTTCGTAGAGGATGATATGATTGTCACGGGGGGTGGGGGAGGTGTTGAGGGGGATTAATGCCAGACACTGTTAACTGAGAGAGCTTAAAACTTTATTTTACAGTTCTCATTACTTAACTATTTCTATTTTAACAATGTCGCCACCTAATAATGTTTCAATCTTTCGGAGAGGGAGATATAACTGGGCAGATTCTTGAGTCCTTGGTAGCGTAGTTGTATATTTTGCGTGTTACGCGGGTGACCGGCGATCAATGCCCCTCTGGGTTATAAAATATCTTTTTTTTTGCCCTTAACTAAGCAGCTGGCACGTTGTGTTATGGTTTACAGCTAGGCTGCGTTATCTACGTCTTTTTTACGCTCGGTTAGGGGGTTTACAGCTAGCCTGCGATAGCGGCGACGTGATGTTGGTCATGTCACGGGTAATCTTTGTTCGCCTTTGAGAGGGCGGTTTGCACGTTGTGTTGTGGTTTACAGCTAGGCTGCGATATCGGACCCAAACTCTTCAGTCTTAGGTAGTATAGTTGTAAGTATTCCGCCCTTCACGCGGTTGACCGGTGTTCGATTACCAACTTGGTGGTAATTTTTCTTTTTCCTTTAAGAGGGCTGTTGGCATGTTGTGTTATGGTTTACAACTATACTGCGATATCTGCACCTTCCTCCCAAAGACATCTGATTTCAGTAAAGTCCGAATTTATTCTCCCCGTGACGCTTCACTTGATATTAAACTATTCGTTGATGACAGAAGCTGTTAACTAAGACTGCTTACAGTCTAGTTTACTTTGGGTGGACACGGATGCAAAGGTCATTTAACATTCGTCCGTTCGGAGAGGGGAGATGACGGGTGGGTTTTTTTATTTCCGCTATTTGTGAGTATAAACCGGACTATATCTGTGGGTTCCATCACTGGTTAGGTGATGGAGGTTTTTCTTTTTTCTTTTTCCTTGTTGGGAGCTCAATTACACTAACCAGTCTGTGGCGACAACATGCAGCGCTAACTCCTCTGGCTACACCGACCTGCACACACAGTAGTGACTGTTTTTTGTTTTTGTTCTGAAGGTGGTGGTTGTAGTGGTAGTAGTAGTACTGGTACTGGATGGGGGATGTTGTAGCTGTTACACTGGCCACATTTACTTCTCAGTACACATTAATGCTATCCATTTTTCTCTGGGTGGACACGGGTGCAAAGCTCAATTTATTTACAATATTTCGTCAGATGATGACTTTCCTATCCTTCGGCGAGGATGATTTGATGAGTTGGGGGTATTTTAATACTTTCGCCAGGGATGATTTTTCAATCATTCTGAGAGGGAGAGGGAAGGGGGGGGGGGGGTGAGGGTTATGACAGACACTGTTAACTGAGAGCTACTTTCTTTCTTTTCCATTTCACCATTCGGGGCCACAGCAACGCGTGGCCGGGCACAGCTAGTTACTGAATCAAATAGTGGGTGGGAGACTATTTTCACAAAATAATATTTTCCACCCAAATAATAGCACAGACAGCACGTTACAATGTTAACCTTTTAAGAGAAAAAGACATTGCCACTAAATTTAAAGTAGAACTCAAGAATAGATTTCAAACCCTATCTAGTGACCCAGAAACTCCAACTACAATCAGCATTCAAGACAGATGGAACCAGATAAAAGAAACATACAAATCAACTAGCACTAAAATATTAGGAACGAGGAAACAACTCCACAAAGAATGGATAAGTAGTCAAACCATGGACTATATTGCCAAGCGAAAAAGAATAAAGAGCCTCATAAATCACACTAAATCAGAACGTCAGAAAGACAAACTAATGTTAGAATATAGCGAACTAAATAAAATGACCAAGAAAAGTGCCAGAGCTGACAAGAGAAGATTTATGGAAAATCTTGCAGAAACAGCAGAAAATGCTGCTAAAGCACATGATCTACAAACCCTACACAAAATTACCCAGCAAATTTGCGGAAACAGAAATAACTATCACAGCATACCCATCAGAGATAACCAAGGCAGACTGCTCACCACAGAACAAAAACAAGACATGCAGTGGACTAAACACTTCTCCGACCTCTTGAACAGACCTGATCCTGAAAATACCCCAGAAATTCAACCAGCCTCTCAGGACATTGACATTATTACTGAACCACCAAGCAAACAAGAAATCTCTGAAGCTATCCACACTTTAAAGAACAACAAAGCACTAGGCAAAAACGAATTGTAAGCAAAACTTCTCAAAGTAGATCCCAACACAACTGCTAGCATCCTAGAACCATTGTTCAAGGATATTTGGGGAAAAGAAGTGTTGCCTGATGACTGGACTGAAGGAACAATAGTCAAAATCCCCCAAAAAGGAGACTTAACAGACTGCAATAATTGGAGGGGAATTACTCTACTCTCAGTATCAAGCAAAATATTTTGTAAAATCATCATAATGCGGCTTGAAAAAGGAGTAGATAAATGCCTACGAGTGGAACCAGCAGGATTCAGAAAGGGCAGAGGAACAACTGAGCACATCTTCGCCATACGAAACATTTTAGAACAATGCAACGAATGGCAGAGAAGTATATCTATTAATTTTGTGGACTTTGAGAAAGCTTTTGACAGCGTCCATAGAGACGGTCTGTGGAAAATTTTACGATATTATGGAATTCCAGAAAAAATAGTCAACATAATTGCTCTCTTCTATAAAGACTTTTCCTGCAGTATAAAAAATTACAATACATCTTTTCCAGTAAAGACGGGTGTAAGACAGGGATGTGTTATGTCATCTCTCCTCTTCAACCTTGTGATTGATTGGATACTAAAGAACAGAGACAGGACATTAAGAGGCACACGATGGACTCCATTCACCATGCTTGAGGACCTTGATTTTGCAGATGATTTAGCACTCCTATCACATAAACATGAACATATACAAGAGAAAAGTAACAGACTAAACTGCACAGCAGAAATGGTTGGACTGAGAATAAATACAAAGCAAACTAAGATCATGACAAACAGTCCAAACCAACAACCAGTGACCATAAGTAACCAATCACTTGAAAGTGTAGAACATTTCACGTATCTTGCCAGTGTGGTGTCCCTACTGGGAGGGACAGAGAAAGACATACAGTCACGTCTGAACAAAGCTAGAGCTGCTTTTGGAAATCCAACAATTACTGCAGAGGAACGAAACTCCGACTCTACAAGAGCATCATTTTGACAGTTCTTCTCTATGGAGCGGAATGCTGGAGAATGACCAAAAAGGATGCACACAAGCTGTCCACCTTCCACCACACATGTCTACATAGAATTATCAAAATTTTCTGGCCAGATACAATCTCAAACACTAAACTACTTCAAACCACAAACCAAGAAACATTAGACATTATGATTACCAAGAGAAGATGGAAATGGCTTGGCCACGTTATGAGAATGACTTCTGATATACCTGCCAAAACAGCTCTCACATGGACACCAGAGGGAAAGAAAAAACAGGGGCGCTCAAAAACAACATGGAGACGAACGATGGAAAGTGACCTGAGTGCGGCATCTTTGACATCGACAACTGCATTGAAGATTGCACAGGACAGGAAAGCATGGAAAGTCCTCTCTGAAGCCTCATGTGCCACTAGGCATAACAAGAACTGATGATGATGATGATAAAATAAAAGCATTGTATGATACAAACTATGCAAACTACAACTACGGATTGAACCCCCCACCCCTCCCCCGGCATTCTGAAGGAAACCAGACCTTTAAACTACAGTGATAAAACTAGTCAAGTATATCAGAAGGTATCTATTCACTAACTGCAGTACAATATGTGAAACGGAATCAGTGACACTACAGTTGGGTAAAGGGAGCTTTGGAAAATAAACATGAATGCATCTGAGAAGCAACACTAATCAATACAGCTATTCCCCGTGTGGGTTCCGGGGCCCCATTGTGGGAAAAACAAGAATAGACCCACTGCCTACCCAAAAGCATGTCGTAAGAGTAGACTAATTGGGGAGCTTCCTTTGAAGTCGGAGTACATCTGCCTGAGGGGCAAGGAACCAACAGTCTGTATTCAAGTGAATCAGATCTGTAAAACTGATGCACACGCAACACTCAAGTTCTGGAGCAGGACTGCAGTTCAGAAGTGGACGAACAGCCAGAACTTTCCGCCAGAGTTTACAGCTGGTGAACGCAAAGAAGAAGAAGAAGAATACAGCTATAAAATGTGAATGATCTTTGAACAGTAAATTGAATTGTCCGATATCCTGTTTGCTTTGCTGATTTGATTTAGCAAAAAAAAAAAAAAAGATAGATATAAGACAATTGAAAATTTTCAAAGCTAAATTATTTGTATGGTCCTGTTAGTTACATCTGAACTCAGAGCTCGAATGAAACACCACATCATCATGTAGCAGGTCCTTTGCAGAACGTCGCTCTCATCATTGCCTGCCAGGGGGAAAAAAAGAAAACGCCAGCTCTCAAGCCTCATTACTTTTATACTCAAGGAGTCACTTATATCCTGTGCCCATTTTTGTGTTGGTCAATTCCTGCCCCTACTTTCTGGTACCATGCCTTCTGTTGTTATTTTTTCACAATCCGTCGTGGCGCTTGATATGACCAACACCTAGGACAAGCGCTTCCGGACAAAATGGACGTTAGGCAAGTTCACTGTTTTGACTAGGGACAAAGTTTTTGCTTCTGCCAGACGGTGACCGTTGCAATTTCGCTCTTTTTATAGACCGAAAGGATATAGTTTCGTCGCCCAGCTACTGAGTTGAGTGCGTGGTGCGACCCTGTGAACTACAGATTTTATTTGGAATGTTTTTCGACTGTGACCAAGGTGGTGTTGTGAATTGTAGATTCAGAAAATAGCGAGTGTCTAGTCGTCGCAATATTGGTGGTGCCCCTATGAGATTATAATTGATCTCGTGTGCAACTGCTGATTT
>CAJHNH020000109.1:60000-105000 GCA_905116865.2 Candidula unifasciata
GTTTGTTTTTAAAATTTTAGGATTCTAAATACATATTGTTTTTTTTTTTCTCCACAAGATGGCGGCTATTGCCATGACAACTATGATTTTTTTAACACTCAAAGTATACAAATGTAATAACATGTATCCCTACAAATGACCATTATAAAATAACTGCTCTAACTCTGTAAATAAAAAAATAAAATTTTTTGGTGTAGTGACCCCCTTAAAAAAGGTGAAGACAGGCATGCTTTGCGCAGAGTGGGATCACTTCAGAGGTCCCGGGTAGTAAGCATCCTTTGGATATTTTCTCCATGTCATACCAGTGTGTCAGCTCTGCGGCTAGGTCGATGCGAACGCTTCGTAATCCCCGGATGCCGGGTTCGATCTCAGCTGCGGGCCATGTGCCTTGCGTTGGTTTCGACAGTGGTATCCAGAAAGCCGACTGTCCAGAGAGCAATGGCAAACTACTGGACGTAAATTCGCCTAGAAAAACCACACAACAGCCGCTCTCCCACGTCCTGTAAAGGATCCGCAACTAACAATACCAGTGTGTTGGGAAATGAGCAGGCAGATAGACTGGCTGGTTCTGCACCACTTGGTGGTGAATTGATGCATGGCAAGCTAGATATGTTAGGGCAATTTGAGAACGAGTAAACAATGCCGATGCGCCGATATATAATTACGGTATGAGGAGAACGGCGCTGCGAGTGGTTACCAACGGATGTGGCCGACGCTCAACACTCCAGCAAGGATGAAACAGATATACAGTCCACTAGTGCCATCGGATTTTGAACTCTTTGCTTGCTGCTGAAGATGGGAATGGAGCACTTATGGGAGTGTCCTGACTGCTTCTTCTTCTTTTCTTTCACCTTGTACCTCAGTGAAGTCTCGGGGGGAGATGTAATGGTCGCTGATGAGCTCTGTCAAGAGCACTATTAAGACTGGTGATCATTTCTGTAAGGCTGTTCTTAATGCCATCACTCCATATTTTCCGAGGTCTTCCACTTGCTCTATACCCGTTGTAGCGTTTTAGTGTGGCTCGCTGTGGCAGATAGTACAAGGGCCTTCTTGTTGGGTGTCAAAACCACTTCATTTGTTGTTCTTTGATGACCTGTAAGACTGGCTTTATTCCTAGCATTCGTATGATTTCATGATTTCGCATTCTATCTTTCATTGAAACTCCGGCAGCTCTTCTAAGGCATTTCATCTCTGTTGTCACAGTTTTACGTTCATTTGAGGATTAAGTGTCAACGTTTGTCCCGAGTGCTGTGATATCGAATCTTAATTCAATATTTAATTTTAACGAATAATATCCAGTTTTCCGATGGACTAAGACAATTAAATACTCTGACGCCTCTACAATGAAGGGGACATTGGGAAGGAAAGGGGGAGGGGTAAACAGTGTGGAAGCACAGATGGATCATCACGATCTAAGGAAAATGGCACTGCGAGGAGTAACCAGGAGATCTTGTAGACGATCAGCACTAATGGTAAAGGTGGCGCGGATACACAGTCTGACCTCTACTGGTACCTCTCAGATTTGAACAGTGCGCTTGCTGCTAAAGATGGAGACGGAGTGCATATGGAAATGTCCAGTGTGCTGTGTTGTCGATTCCTAATTTAACATTAAACATTACAATGAAGGTTAGCTACCGGGTTCTCCCATGCTATCTCCCGGAATATTCATACCTGGTCAAACAGTTTTGTTTTTCTTTTTCATGTCTTAAACAAACCACCAGCAGTATGCCATTGCAAGGTCAGGTGGATCGCTGTTGGGACATTTTTGTGGTGTCCCCTCTCCTCCATTGTCTCTCTCTCTCTCTTTCTCTCTCTCTCACACACACACACACACACACACGCGCGCGCGCGCGTGCGTAACAAGCTGGCGCTCGTAAACAAACATCACATTTTGTTTTGCACACGACCCCCTTCCACTTGATGCCATTTGATGCGGCCCTAACTCCGAAAGCCCTTTCTTTCGCCTCTGAGACTAGAAAACTAAACCGTACTGCCCCTTTTCAATGACCAAGTACGCCTGAAAAGAACAGAGGGACTAACAACTGCTGCCTGGAAACAGCTAAAGAAACTAGAAAGCTATGTAAAGTTTGTGTATCCTCTACAGGACGTTGTAGAACCAACCTAGACTTTTTTTCTTTTAGATTTCACTAGGCGATTTACTTTCAATATTTTGCCATTGTAAGGAACGATCGGCATTTGATATCACTGTCAAAACCACACCAACCTATCTCCTGTCAAATCCCCTGCAGCTGGGATCTAACCCGGCATCTCGGAATTACCAAGCGAGTTAGCAATGTCTAAGCCACAGACGCCAACAGAAAAACTGCATACTGCTGTCAGAAAGCGGCTTTCAGTGTTCTTCAGTCATGTGATGAGAAAAAGGGCACTGGAGAAAATCGCAGTGACTGAAAAGATCAACTGTAGAAGAGGCCTAGGCAAACCAACAGAGGAGATGACAACATGAAGAATTAGTATGATGGAAAGTATGTCATCCATAGAGCTGATTCAAAATACCAGAGACCGAAATCTGTGGGGAGACATGAGCGTAGACGCTGTTAGGCAAGGCACATGATAATGATGACTCTAGTATCATTACCATGTTAAACGCGTACACTAACCTTTGAGCAACAGGGCTCCACACCAGATGAATGCAGTGTCACAATGACCAATTACATACGTCACACTGTTTCAATATAAGTGATTAATAATTGATAACTAAAAATGTATGTTACATTTGGACCAGTGGTTGATGGGTGATGCATGTTGTTTTCATGATGGCTGAATAAATGTCTGATTTTGTGCAGTTAGCTGGAAGTGATTTTTTTTTTTTTTTTTTTTTTTTTTTTTTTAAATAGTAAAAATGTTAATTTCTCATTAATAAGCTCTGGGTTGACGGTGTTACGTTTAGTTTGAAATAGTGCTAGTAAAGGGCACTACTGGTTTGCTTTTGTCATTTAAGTTCCCTTATTTTTGGTTTTCTATTATTCTTCTGAGGCTGAGTTTGTCCTTAAAAGGGTGGCTAGAAAGTTTCGATATGGAACCCTGGGCCACATTTTCTAGTGGATTCTCAAGTGGAGTAGGACTTTTGGAGTAGGTAATAATCAATAACAACAACAACAACAACAGAGACAACAACAACAATAATGTGCTATATGTATAATAAATATATCTTCTTTGTTTCTTTACAACTAGGATGCCTCGCGGCGTCAGGGGAGGAAGGGATCTGTAGACCGGGCCCTTCTGTTCGTTTCGTACGTAGTAATTCGTCAGTGTCTCTCATATTTCTGCGGTCCTTGTTCTGTGTTGTCGACCTCTGGGTCTGTTACCACTGTATCTGTATAAGATAGCTCTCTGTGGTGCCCTGTCTGCTGCCAATCTTGTTACATGGCTAAATCATTTGATTTATTTTCTACCTATAAAGTTCAGTATTGGTTCTGTGCCGATTCTCCTCCTGATATCATCGTTCCTAAGTCGATCTTTTCTTGTTTCACAGACCAGAAAAAAAAATTAAATCGTTTTCCGGTGGATCCCTGGTAACTGCGGCATACCAGAAAATGAGTCAGTAAACAGACTTGAAAAAAAAATGGAACAAAGAAAAAACAACACGCCCATTCATTGTCATTACCGGAAATCAGAACACTTATCAAATGAAAATACAAGGGATTGTGGAGAGGATAAACTAACAGCAAACACCTACAAGATCCCATCAGCAGACTCAACAGAAAGCCACATACAATTTTCCGTCTTTAAACAGGAGACTGCAGGCCTAACTACCACATGCATATAATAAAGATTGTACAGTCCCCAAAGTGTGTCTGTCAAACAGGACCACAAACACCTCAGCACATTCTGCAGACCTGCCCACTCTATCTGCAACTTCGAAAAGACACCTGGCCTCAAGAGCAAAGTGTGCAGAACAAGCTATGGGACACCATGCAGAACCTGCAGCTGACATTCCAGTTCATGGAGGAAACCTATCTGATGGTCTGATCTGAGCATACGAAACCGAACGCAAAGAAGAAAAAGACAAAGAAGAAAAAGAAAAAGAAGTTTCGGCCCACAAACTCCTAGACGATTTCAGAGGGTGGGCCAGCCATGAATCGTGACTTTCAGGCTTTGGACTGCTCCTGCTGCACGTCTTACCAGATGTTCTTAAACTGGGACAAAACGGAAATAGTATCTACGTAATAAGTACTGTGAGATTCGAAGCTAGATATGTTTATAGTCGCTACGGAAGCCTATTAGATCAGACAGCATACCTTAACGACCAAGTGGCAAGCTTAAGGTTGGTTTATCGGACACATGTTGGACATTGTTGACAATTGGCAGAGGGACACTGGCAGACAATTCGGAAACGATGGACTTAAGGGATAAGACTTTCTAAACGACTAGGCACCCTGACCAGCCTACCGATGCCCGTCCCCCACGACGTTCCGTTGTGTCCAGAGCCGGCTCGAAGCTCTGTCAGCAGCTTTGTCCAGTTGTTATTATGATCGTTTGCGCTCTTTTCCTATCAAGCCCAACTGCTATATCTTATTGTACATGGAAGTGGAGATAAGACCTCTGGCACCTACCTCGACGGCGAAGATTCTTACTGTGTAAGCTTCGTTTCTTATCAGACCAGCTGCGAGATCACTGTATTTCTCGAGCTTATACATGTGATTTTCGTTCATTCGTAAATCATACGGCATATTCAGCTCGATCAGGACGAGCTGTAGTTTCTCCGCAGAGTGTAGGACTAAGTCGGGTCGCTGGCCGGCCTACCCTGACCTAGGGCTTTTGTGCTCGTGGATAATACGTGTTCGACCGTCTGTTTAGCTCAGCAATGGGCATGTAGAGTCGGTAGCTGCAACCACTTGACCATGTTGACACCGGACGGTAGGGACTGAGCCTCGAGAGGCAGGGTGTAAGAAGTGTTGGTGTTGTGGGTAGTGGGTTCCCCCCCCCCCCCCTTACTTCACCCTAGGTCTAGTGAATATCTGTTCACGAAAGGAGCGTCCATTGTGGTGTCAGCCTCTTGACCTAGCAAAACCTCTCTTACCTCAAGACCATTGTGCGTGGCGAAGAGTCACAGCCTCCCCGAGGTAGTCCCGGTAACTGGGGGTGCGAATCCCCAGGCAAAACACAATGGATCTAGAGGAGCAAACCTCGATAATAAACCCGGTGCACCACACCGTACTGCCCCCTGTGGGAGGGAAGGAACCAGAGGTGTGCTGAACAGTCTTAGGAATGGAAACAAGTATGCTAACCCCCCTGAATACCGGAAACTATCGTGAAGGCACAGGGACTCAGGACGTGACGATCCAGTTGCCCCAACTACTCATGCTTAGGCCATGCTTAGAGACATGAAGAGCTCAGCGAAACCTGCAGGCAATCTGGTGGCGGGGAATGAGAACACTGTGAGCCCCACCTTAGCTACGTGTTAAAGGGAAAGGCAGAAACACAACCCATATTTCCTTTAGAACTGGTACAGGGCATTTCTAGCTGCTGCCCGGGGAGGTAGGTAATCCACAGACACCCCAGCACCACAATGCCATGAATATGTCAAAATTTAAGAATACAACAACACCGGACGGTAACACATTGTATGCAGATCTTACAAAAAAAGCTTAGCCGCAGCGGGACCATTCGCCATAATTCCTGATGTGGATCCGTTGTTCCAAACCTCTACCCTTTTCAAGCTATGACCTATCGCAAATTTTATAGATCAAGTGGCACTCGAGGTGTGATACAGTCAACGTCACAACACATATCTTTCCCTTCTGTCAGATTTCTTCTCTGTCTTTTTCCTATCCTACTTTACCCTTCTCTAACTACGTTATCTCTGTCACGCCACTTTCATCATCGTCATCATCATCATCAGTGTCATCATCATCATCATTGTCGTCGTCTTATTCCTCTTCTTCTTTTTCTTTTTCTTTTTCTTTTTCATTTTCTTCTTCGTCTTCTTCTTCTTCCTCTTCTTCTTCCTCTTCTTCTTTCTCTCCTCCTCCTTCTCCTCCCCCTTATTCTATTTTGCAAAATCATTGTTTTCCTTATCTTTACATTTAACTTTATCTTTTTTTTCTTTTATTTCATTTTCTTATTCTTCTGTTTCTTCTTCTTCATCATTATCCTAATCTTTACATTAACTTTTATCGTTTTTATATTTCTTCTTCATTTTTTCTCCTTTTCCTCTTTTTCTGTTTTTTTTTTCTTCTTTGTCACATTATGTTCTGGTTTACAGCTTGACTGTGAAATCTGCACCTTCGGCCAAACATAACTAAAACTGTTTCTCCTTCTACCACATACTTTTTTAGTTGGGGGAGGGGGGGGGGGGGTGTTGTGCATGTATTTACTCTAATCAAATAAAGCCCTGGATTCCACCCGGGGATAATGTTATTGCACCCATTACATTATTTCCTTGGAGTGATCATTATTCTGTAAACGGCTGTAAAAAAACGGCCCGCTTCTAGAATCCCATGAACATTAACACCAAGTGCTCCTAAAGTAATGTCTTCTCTAATGAGTTATTATATAGATGGGATCACCACCCCCACCAGGAGCAACTGAACATGGATTCTCCAATGATGAGTTTACAACAAAACACAGAAAGATATAAGTAAGTAAGTAAAAAAAACAATGTGTCCACGCCGTGAGGGGTGTTGTGCACATAGGACTAGACCTATATTTCGAAGATCAATAGGCATTTGGTTAGTGTTGTGGTTGTGGTCAGCATCATATTGGCAGCATTTATTTCCAAAGACTGCATCTGGTACCCATTCAAGTTTGGGTCGACATGGGAGCCAAGGCACTCTTTGAGGAAAGTCCACTAGGACCAGAAGCCCGTACATTCCCATCCATAGGCGAGCGTCCAGTCGCTATACAGTGAGTTCAACAGTGCGTCTCTCGCTTCCACACAGTGAGTTCAACAGTGCGTTTCGTCTAAACTAAACAAAAATTATTTATTAAGTGGCGTCTCCACCATGAAGGCTGGATGCAATGCGTCTATATGGCTCAGTATTTCATCTTTAAAAAAAAAATACTAAACGTGGAATAGAACTAGACAGCGTATCTTTCACACTTCTTGTATTCTCTAACGAACTGCGTTAAAGGGTGCCGACATTAGAAATATTGAGAGACACTGGTCTATATACCCTCTTCTTGTTGCTATTGACACATAAGACGTTCACAAGTGACTCCATTACTACTGGTCTGCTGCTTTTCTGCCGATGATATCCTACAATTTTTTTTTTTTCATTTCCGTTTTTACTGTCCTTCTACTGGTTTTGTTAGGTCGTCCAGGGCTCCTTATTCTACCTGCAGTGTGCCACCAGCCATTCTGCAAATACATGCTGAAGAAACGAAAAATATTTCTGATCCTAGATAATGTTTCATATGAGATTGGTATCTATGATCGTTCAAGTTTACTCGTATACATTAGTGAATATGTACAAGGAGGGTTCATTTGAAAAATGTTCCAATGTCTTTATTACAAAGGCATGAAAGAAAGAGGTGTGGCAGAATTGAATCAAGCATTCAGTTTGAATGAACTATGCACGATGGGTTCGTCAGAATACTTTGACGTCGTATTCAAGCGAATATCCCATTGCTTAGGTAGTCTGCGAATGTTATCCGAAAAAAAAAAATGGATTATAGTTGGTCACTAAACCACGTATTTGCTATTCCACCTCTTAGGGTGGTCGGTCAACATGGTACCGACTGAGCATACCTTCCGATAACGCAGTTTATAAAGAGCAACATTTTTGTAATTTTTGAAAGTGACACTTTGAATTATGTCTCTAGACAATATATGCTACGACAACGGTTCAGTTGTATTGCTGTATCAATTTTGGCTGCATGTTCCCCTTGTTGACAGGCTGTGTAAAATCTGTCGTGAATTGACTTGATTTCCAAAACATTCGTGCCCAGTTTTTTACTGAAGTCTTCGACACACATTTAATTCCTGCATTCTTTGATGAATATCCACTGGTCAACATCCTTCAAATGAAGAGAACTAAATCACCACTTAGTGAGCTTTTTCAAATGGAAATTTGATAAATGGGACCATTTTCTCAACATTAAGAAGAATAACCTATATAGGACAGGACTATAAGACGTGCTCTTTTATTAAATGGTAAGAACTGATCACACGTCTATGGCATGAACATGTTCAACGCTGGCATTTACGCGCTATACCATAAGAATTAACGCTGTTTATACAAAGCAGGAATAATTGGCAGATAGGTTGATAATGAATATATCTCAATTACCTTATTATGAAAATATATTCTTGGAGCAAATCAACTATTTAGACATTATATTCTATAGTCAGGGGCAGACACATTACAACAACAACAAAATCCCGGTATGCATAAATTGACAGGCTTGCTGTCTTCGGAGGTCAAAGAGGTCTCAGTGGTGAAATGTTGGGTCATATACTTCACGCTCCAAAGGCTGGGTTTTGATTTCAAACTCTTAACTTTGGTACGTGTATATAGATGTTTTGAAAATTTCCGGAATATCGTAAATGGAGTTACGGAGTTCGTGCTTCACGTGAAGCCGTTCTTAGAAGGAGACTGAGCCGTATTCCGTAAGTTCCTAAGATGATCTCAATAGGTTCATAATTTTTATAACTGGCACACTAATAATTCATATTAGCTATTAGTTTAACCGTAAGTTAATAACACGTATTACTATAACTCTTTGAGTTCATGATGCCTATTGCTTATACTCGTTGAGTTTTCTATAGCTCTTACTTCTATTGCTATCTAGTAATTAAGTACGATTGAAATCATTAGGGAGAACTAGATCCTGGCAACGATTATTCCAATCAAGGTTTTAGATGAAAGAACATCAGAAGAGATTTTTTAAAATAATAATTTAAATTAAAAAAAAAACGTTTTAAAGAAGAAAAAGAAACAGTTCTTTTATATCTCCCTGGACACAAGAAGTGTCACTTATGGTTTCTATTTTATAATTCAATGTGCTTTAATAATTTCCTACCCCAAACAGGGGAAATCCACAGGTCACGGGACAGTCTAATATTTAAGAAGGTGGTAGATAGGCTGCATGCAGTCGTGGGACCAAAGCTGCATACAGTCGTGAGACCTAGGCTGCACTTTCTCGTGGGACTAATTGGGTTGGGGTTTGGGACAGTACTAGATGTTTTGCGGTCGTTAAAAGCATCAGAAAGCCGGGAAACCCAATCTTATCCCCCTTTATAATGTTGGCCTGTCCTGTGACGTTATTTGGCGTAGAAATGTTTAAAGCTCCGAATTCACATAGCCTTAATAATTTTTTTTTTTCATCTCTTTTACTGTTTTGAATTAAACCTCTCGATTTCTCCACCAGGTCTGCATATTTCCGGCTGAACCAGACTACTTGTTTGTTGCTGTATGTTTTTATACGCCCCTGCAACATTGCACGTTGAACAGATTACCGATTTCTTACCCTACATTGGTCAAATAATTCTGACGTTAAGCTAATGTGCCCCACTCCACCTTATCGACCACCAAACCTTGTCCCTTATTTTACGGTGGCATTTTTATAAGAAAGCACCGGATGATTTGACCGCTGTAATTATAGCCACACTTGTTTGGCATTACACCCTGGTGGTGCATTTTAAGTTTTTTTTTTTTGGGGGGGGTCTGGGTAAATAGGAAAAGGTGGAGGGAAAGGGGGGGGGGTGGTGCTGGTTCAGGCTGTCACTTTAGTGCACAGATTAAATATGAAGCCATAGGCGCCGAAAGCTGGTTGAGACTCCCCCTCCCGACCCCCTTTTTTTGCCCGCATCCCCCACCCCCCACCAAAAAACAAAAACAAAAAACAGCTTTAGCTCTTTGTTGAAGGCAGCTTTTTTTTTTAAACACCATCCCAGCGACGTCACCCAAAACAATACCAGCTTACTGTAGTTATCCAGTGAGGTCCGTGCCCTATCTTAAAATAACAGAGACCATTGCTGCATTTATATGTCATAAAGGGATAAATAGTGACGACGGCGAATCGATAACATTTTTTTTTTTTAAATCAGGTCAGAAGAGGTGATGCCAGACATAAACATTATAGTGGCAGCCTGAGAAGAATAGTAAACTATTGTTATCAATCGCCTCATACTGGGGCATATACTGAAAATAGGATCCCACGGATTATGGACTTGTCCCATGTGCAATGAGGATAATCGGTCGACTAATAACTTACTTACACGTCAAAGTATGCTCACGTCAATGGAAGCTGATTTCAAACCTAGATGTTCGGTAATATGAGACTATATTCACAACCCTGAAGTTTCAGTCACCTGAAGGGTACGATTAGAGTGTAAATAAACCTGCTGGTGAAGGTTATATCCAGTTACGCTTTCCCATATATCACGACCACAATAACAACAACAACCCACACATACAAAAATCGCCAGCAGACTTTGGCTCAACTAATCAGCCAGAAAATAAACTTGATATTCTAATAAAAAACGTGTTTATTTTCGTGGAAACGTATCCTCGTTGGTAGACTATACAAACATAAGTAAGCTGCGTATTTTACCCCCAGTTATTTTGTCCATGTTCAACAAAAAACATTTAGTTTTATGTTATAGCTATGCTACATGCGTAAAACAGGTAAGAACATAATCAGCGAGTGAAGATAACGATAGAAAAGCTCGTCTATTTAAGGGTTTGTTAAGTTTACACTAAACGTATTACTAAACGCATTAGTGTTTCGTTTTCTTTGGGGTATCCAAAGCAGACGAGTGAGAAAAAATTCTGGATTTGCAACAATGGAAATGGGGTGGGGGGCGACTCACTGATCCCCACCAAAGAAGTGGCAAAAACCGACTGACTAGTCAAAGGTTTTCTAAATTTGAGTGCTCTGGGCTGAAAGACGCAGCAGATGTTGCAACATACATGTAAACTACAAGTGTGAGCTGCCCTTCTAAGGGGGAACGGTTCTATCCCAATATCTTTCCCCAAACAGACAGACGAATATTTGGGGGGGGGGGAGGCGGGGGTAGTAGATAGGCTGTCGACTCTGTGACTCTGTGGCTAAGTCGATGCGAACGCTTCGTAATGCCGGGATGCCGGGTTCGATCCCAGCTGCGGGCCTTTCGCCTTGGGTTGGTTTTGACTTTAGTATTAAGAAAGCCGACCGCCCGGAAAGCAATGGCAAACTACTGAACGTAAATTTGCCTAGAAAAACCACACAACAGCCAGGCGCTATTGGGGTTGGTTCTGCAACGTCCTGTAAAGGATCGCAACTAACCAAGTAGATAGGCTGCAAGCAGTCATGGAAACTAGTCTGCATGCGTTCGTGGAATCTAGACTGCCCTATCTCGTAGGACGAAAGCGGGTTGGGGTTATACCCAGTTCTATGTGTTTTCGGGCAGTAAAAGGTATCAGAAAGCAGGGAAACCCGCTCCTATCACCCTCGAAAAAATGTGGACTGTCCACTGACATCATCCTTTGTGGAAATATTGGGCAAGCACCCGAGGAAGTGACAGATCGTGTACATCGATGATCTAGTAACGTTATGTCTAAAAACAAAAAAAAGCTAGAAAGAATATTGTTTTAAGGTATAATAATTATTATACATTTGCATACGGCTGTGATATGTGGACATTAAAAGCTGAACTTGAAAAGAAGAAACAACACTGTAAATGAGATCGTTGAGCAAAATTGTCAGTATAACATACAGAGATTACATCACAAATGACGAAGTTCGCCGTATAACTGAACACATTGGAAAATGAAACTCTTTAAAAAACATTGAAAAGGCGGACAATGCAATGATATGGACATGTAATAAAATGGCTCTTTTCTCTTTTGTCTATTCCAGCTCGGGGACTGTGAGATTTCGTAGTGAATTCAGGGGGGAAAGTCCAACATTATAGGGGTGTTAGGGTGTGAAATGAACACCGACTAACCCAAACCTAACCGCCTAACCTTTAATATTGGATTTTTCCGCGAATTCCCTACGTAATCTCGGAGTCCCCTATATGGGGTGAAATCTAAGGTACAAAAAATAAGATCGAATGTCCTCTCAAATACTGGTAATCTATATTAATAAAAATGTTAATTTTCCGATGTTGTAAGCTCTAAACTCGGAAACTACTGAACCGATTGCTTTCAAATTTTCACACAACGTTGCCTCTGACTCCAAGCGTGATTTGTTTGTCATAAAATCGCACAAAACACAAACGACGTAGCTCCAGCAACGGTCAAATCATTATTTGTTTCGTTACCCGCCGGATTTATTTTTAATCGATTGACTGACCTTTGACTGTGTAACAACGAACTTCACATTATTTTTATATACTTTCGTTTTTACTAAATGCTTGAGTATTTATTAGCGAAGTTAGTTGTGAGCATTTCGCTGTTTAATCGGGTGATAGGAGTTCGATTTCCCGCTAGGTGATAAAATGTTTTTTTTTTTTTTTTTTGGAGCACTAACTGGGTGGCTGCCACGTTTTGTTGTGGTTTATAGCTAAGCTGCAATATCTACGCTTTTTTGTTGTTGTTTGATGTTGGGGTTTACAGCTAGCCTGCGATAGCAGCGACGTGATGCTCAATGTTCATGTCACGGGTAATATTCGTTCGCCCTTGAGAGGGCGGTTGGCACGTTGTGTTGTGGTTTACAGCTAGGCTGCCTTATCTGACTTAAGGTCTTCAGTTGTCGGTAGTAGAGTTGTAAGTATTCCACCCCAAACGTAAATGACCGGTGTTCGATTCCCCACTGGGTGTGCTAATTTTTCTTTTTCCCCCTTAAGGGACGATTGAACGTTGTGTTATGGTTTACAGCTAAGTGCGACATCTGCGCCTTACGCCCAAAGACATCCGATTTCAGTACAGTCCCAATTAGCCTCCCCCCGACGTCTCACTCGATCAAACACTATTCGTTCATGACAGAAACTGTTAACTAAGAAGGCTTTCGGTCCAGTTTGGTTTGGGTCGACATGGATGCCAAGGTTAATTAAACATCGTCCCTTCAGAGAGGGAGAGATGACGAGTGCGGGTTTTATTTCCGCTATTTGTGAGTATAGTGTACTTTTTTTATAAATTACGGAATATTACTGTGGGTTCCACCACTGGTTAGGTGATGAAGTTTTATGTTGGGGACACAAACTAAACAGTCCGTGGCGACAGCATGCGGCGCCAACTCCTCTGGCTACACCCACCTGTACAGACAGTAGTGACCGTTTTGTGTTGTTGTTGTGACGGTGGTGGTAGTAGTGGTAGCAGTAGTTTTGGTACTCGATGGGTGATGTGGTAGCTGTTACACTGGCCACATTTACTTCTCAGTTTGATTAATACTACCCATTTTCGACTAGGTGGACACGGATGCCAAGCTCAATTTAACAACAATATTTCGTCAGGCACTGACTTTCCCATCCTTCGTAGATGTCACATACCGCTCGTGTCGCGTGCCTGATTTAAGGATTGCTCCATAAGAACCAACAGTACTCTGAAATAATAACGTTGAGGCATTGGCTCGTATTGGTCTAAGGGAGATCCCGTGGCCAATATACGCCCAACTTATTTCAGGAGTAGGGCAACGCAAGCTCTGGCACTACAGAATATCTAATATTCCTAGGCACACTTGGCTGGACACCCCCACTACTATAAAAAGATAGCACCCAGGTTATGATAGTAAACTATCATAGCCATGTTAACACAGATTACACTTATTAATCCCACAAACATAAAACTAGACAGTTAGAATGGTGAAACAGGGACACCCAAGTCATCCATGAAAATTTCGAATTGGTTGTAATAATTTCAACATATATATATATATATATATATATATATATATATATATATATATATATATATATATATATATATATATATATATATATATATATATATATATATATATATATATATATATCAAGACAATCAAGATGGTTTCCAGTGAAAGGAGTTCAGGACTTAACATCACAGCGATGATGTTGAAACAGCCAGAGTAAGTTCTCAAAAAAAAAATACATGATTCATCACTGTGAATTATAGGTAGCCATGGAAAGAGAGCATGTATGTCATCTCAGATGTTACTTATCCAATCTGGTAGGTCACTGCTTCCCTCAGTCCATGAGGACTTGAACCGGCTGACCCAATAGATTGCTTTTCCCTTGGTTGACCTGGTAACCACTGAGCGTCTCACATATGAGGACAAAGGAACTGCACTGGAGCCCAACAAAGCTCCTGAAGAAGGATTCCTTGGATTGATGACACAGGTGGCCTGCAATACTGTCTCTCAGCCACTGGAACTCACACACGAGCTCCTGCCATGTTGAAGTTCTGGCAACAATAGGTAGGGTTTTTGGGTAGGTTTGGTGATAGGGGTGGTATCGGTTAGTGATTGTTAGTTGGACTGTGATTCGTCTGCCTGACTTCTAAGGAGATATCATCCCAAGCTTAGGAATCCTTCAAAGACTAAATTGGTATTTTGAAAGCGCCAAAGTTTAATTAGAGAATTAAAACGTCTCCCGACACCTCAGAGGTATGGCAAAAGAATGCCCTCCCCAGACTCCGCTTGGCGTCTCTAGAAAAGAAGTCCTGTATTCGAGCCGAAGGAGTAAAAAGGCTTACAGGAATTTCTGAATAATATCAAGAAATATTTATCCCACAGTTGCAAGTTTGAAAATGTAGACTTCTCAAAACAACTAGAGGGTTTAGAAATGTTTATTTCACCAGATAGAGGTATATATTAATATGAGGGACTATATACCCCCCCCCCCCACCCCCCCCCCCACCCCGGACGGGTTTAAATTGGAAATGTGACGTGCCCGCTATGGATGTCAGCGTCACGACTAATCCACAGTGCAGGGTTGGCTGTTCACTCCAGGACAGTAGAGGATGAAATGATTGTCACGAGGGGGTGGGTTGTGTGTGTGTTCGCTAAAAGGGGGGGGGGGGTGGTTATGCCAGACACTGTTAACTGAGAGAGCTTAAAACATTATTTTACATTTCTCATTTCTTAACTATTTCTATTTTAACAATGTCGCCACATAAAAAAAAATGTCAATCATTCGGAGAGGGAGAAATAATTTGGCACATGCCCTTGGTAGCGTAGCTGTATTTGTGCGTGTTATTCGGGTCACCGGCCATCAATGCGCCGATGGGTGATTAAATATGTTTTTCTTTTTGAACTTTACTAGGCGGCTGGCCTATTGTGTTGTGGCTTACAGCTAGGCTGCGATATCTACGCTTTTTTCCGCTCGGTTTGGGGGTTTACAGCTAGCCTGCATTAGCGGCGACGTGATGTTGGTCATGTGACGGGTAATCTTCGTTCGCCCTTGAGAGTGGTATTGGCACGTTGTGGTGTCGTCTACAGCTATCCTGCGATATCCTACCCAAACTCTTCAGTCTTAGGTAGTATAGTTATAAGTATCCCGCCCGTCACGCGGTTGACCGGTGTTCGATTACCCACTAGGTGCTAATTTTTCTTTTTCCCTTAAGAAGGCTGTTGGCGGGTTGTGTTGTGGTTTACAGATAGGCTGCGATATCTGCGCCTTTCGCCCAAAGACATCCGATTTCAGTAAAGTCCCATTTATCCTTCCTCGATGCTTCACTAGATCATAAACTATTCGTTGATGACAGACGCTGTTGACTAAGACTGCTTACAGTCCAGTTTACTTTGGGTGGACACGGATGCCAAGATTGCCAAATATTCCGCTATTTGTGAGTATAGAACGGACTCTTAACTGTGAGTTCCATCACTGGTTAGGTGATGGAGTTTTTTCTCTTTTTCTTTGTTGGGAGCTTAGTTACACAAAATAGTCCGTGGCGAAAACATTCGGCGCTAACTCCTCTGGCTACACCGACCTGCAAAGACAGTAGTGACTGTTTTTTTGTTTTTGTCTGAAGGTGGTGGTGGTGTGGTTGCAGTACCACTGGTACTGGATGGGTAATGTGATAGCTGTTACACTGGCTACCTTTACTTCTCAGTACACATAAATGCTACCCATTTTTGTCTGGATGGACACTGAAGCCAAGCTCAATTTAGTTAAAATATTTTGTCAGATGATGACTTTCCCATCCTTAGGCGAGGATGGTATGATTAGTAGGGGCTGGGGTGGGGGGGGGGGGGGGTTGATGCCAGACACTTAACTGAGAGAGCTTAAAACATTATTTTTAAGTTCTCATTTCTTAACTATTTCTATTTTAATACTTTCGCCAGGGATGATTTTTTAATCTTTCGGAGAGGGACATATGACTGTTTGGAGGGGAGAGGGAAGGGGGTACGGGTTATGACAGACACTGTTAGCCGAGAGCTATTTTCTTTTTTTTTCCATTTCACAATTCTGGCAACAGCAACGCATGGCCGGGCACAGCTAGTTATACAATATTGATCCCAGCAGCGATGTGCAAATTCTAATCCCTGCTGAGACAAACAATGTGTTCGTTTTAACCGTGCGTTCGTCTTAAGCGAGCTGGCGTTAGCTAGGTTTTACTTCATAACTACACGTTTTACATATTTCTAAGAAATAAACCAAAATAGTAACTCTGTAACCTTTAATCTATGTCGTAAAAGGCGACTATTTGGTTTTTTCAAAATTTGCGTTTCAAATTCAAATAAACTGTTTGCTGAAAATGTAGACATAAGCATATCTGCGAAAAGGAAATCATGAGTTTACGCATTTTCTCTGTGGGGGAGGCTGGGAGGCATAAGTTGTGTTTAAGTGTATAATATTATTGGAACTTTTATAATATGTTGTGTGAAGCGGGGGACGGGGCTCCTTTGCGCCCCACATGAACTTTCTAGAGGTTATTATTTTGAAGTTAGGATCGAATTTCTGGGAGGCTCAGGTCCATAAGTTGGGGTGCCTGTTTGTTGACCCGTCCCCACATGATGATAACTGGCAGGAGAGGACGTGGTCCCACTCACCAGCCTCTGGTCCACATGACTGTTGACTCGTCTCCACAGGGAGATGACTGGCAGGAGAGGAAGTGGTCCAACTCCCCAGGCTCTGGCCCTCATGATTGTTCACTTTTCTCCACAGGGAAATGACTGGCAGGAGAGGAAGTGATCCAACTCCCCAGCCTCTGGCCCACATGACTGTTGACTCGTCTCCACAGGAAGATGAAAGACAGGAGAGGAAGTGGTCCAACTCCCCAGGCTCTGGCCCACATGATTGTAACCCGTCTCCACAGGGAGATGACTGGCAGGAGAGGAAGTGGTCCAACTCCCCAGGCTCTGGCCCTCATGATTGTTCACTTGTCTCCACAGGGAGATGACTGGCAGGAGAGGAAGTGATCCAACTCCCCAGCCTCTGGAACATGGTTGACTCGTCTCCACAGAAAGATGATAGACAGGAGAGGAAGTGGTCCAACTCCCCAGGCTCTGGCCCACATGATTGTTGACTCGTCTCCACAGGAAGATGACAGACAGGAGAGGAAGTGGTCCAACTCCCCAGGCTCTGGCCCACATGATTGTTCACCCGTCTCCACAGGGAGATGACAGACAGGAAAGGAAGTGGCCTAAGTCCACAAGTTCTGGCCAGCCTGGTTGATCAATTGTCTCCACTGGGAGATGGCAGAAGAGGAAGTCTATAGCGACGGCTACATTGTCTCGCTCTCTCACACACGCACACAATGTATTTGAACTGATGGATTCTAAATTGTAATCATTCATCTGCCCTTCAGTAGAGCTGCTATGTAAATATGCCCGCAAAGTTTTGTTCACACTGCACTTACAAATCCCATAGCATTTTTTGGGAAGCCGCGATTATGAGGTGGTAGAGGCGTATCTGCCAGCCTGAAAGAATTGGGTTCTTTCACTGACTGAACTAGGGGCTGAGTGGTCTCGAGGCATAGCGTCCGCCTCGATGGAATGAGGGCGCAGGTTCAAGCCCTGGTAAAGACTGGGATATTTTCACGTTGACTTCTGTAATTTCCCCTGGTTTCTGGATAGTAAAATCGTGTGTATTGTTGCGCACGTAAAAATCCTATGGCAACTGGAAATCGAAAAGAGTAGCCTAACCGCGGTGAAGGGGCAAAAATTCGGAGTTAAAAATCTACCCAAAGTATATCAGGATCCTCGCTGATGCTAGTGAGTTCGTGCACTGCGCTGAGATTTTTCGGACTCAGGCTTGAGTTAGAAGTAAAGCTATGCACTTGTGAATTACTGCCCTTGTGTCACTTACTTTGTATAAACCAAACCAAACTGATTGGACTTAGGACGTCAATGGCTTAGGCGTTGCGAAGGCACTTTTTTGATTCCAAGGTGCCGGGTTCGATCCCAGCTGCAGACGATTAAGCAGCAGACCGCTTTGTTTTGACAGTGGTATCAAAAGTTTGCCACTGTTTAGTGAGCAATGGCAAACTACTGAAGGTAAAATTGCCTAGTAAAATCACAAAAACCAACAAGTGATGAGGCCGGTTCTGCAACGTCCTGTAAAGGATACCTAACTAATTTATTTCACCAGGTTTTATACAAGGTGATACAGCCTAAAATGGGTTCCAACGAATATCATGGGAAGTAAAGTAAAATCAGTGGACTCAATATTAAAATTATCACTATCATGTGTTGCTCAACCTATACAAACAATAGAAAAGGACGACAACTAGGAGGAGCATAAGAGAGAGTTGGAGGAAGAAGAAGAAGAAGAAAAAGAAAAATTTGAAAAAGAAGAAGAAGAGAGGGAAGAGGAGGAACTTAAAGAGTAAGAAGAGAGTATCAAAGAGAGAAGATAAAAGTAGAAGGGCCAATGAAATATTTAAAATATACAGTAATAAAGCCACAGAAAAAGAATAACTGTAGAAGATTTCGCATACGGTGATGGAAGGACAATATCAGCAAAGCTGATAATATATGAGTTATTAGGCACAGAGAACGTATAAAATATTATGATGGAAAACGCAGGAAATCTCAGCATAAAAGTTTCGAGCCTGCAGATTACGTCAATATAATGAGAATGATAAAATGAAAAGAATGAATTTAAACACAACAGAACTACTGAATAGATAAGATGACGATTATCTGTCGGGATTAGTTGGGATTATATTTAGCAATCTGTACATAAAGTAAGACTAACAAATCCTCGAAACATTGTGCTTGATAACAACTCAAGTAAATTTAATGACATATCTAACAACTCAAGTAAATTTAATGACATATCAGTCAGGACTTATGTCAGGGCAAGAAAACAATTATAGGTAATGCAAACCATTGTAACTTTATTGTTAATGAAATTCATGATTCACGCCTTCAGGCGCATTTGGGCAAATATGACTGGACCTATATTTTAAAGACCAATCGGCATTTGGTGGCTAAATCAATCAGCATCAAACCGGCCGCCTGTAACTAACATAACTGTGCCTGGCACCAACTCAGGGCTGGGTAATCTTGCTGAAAGAACCAGTTATTCTTTCTGTCCTTTCCTTTTAATATTTTGGAGATTTGTAAGTCAGAGTCTTGTGCCATACCACTTGAACGGCAATATTTTCAGTGTATCATTTCCTTGGTATTCATCCTGTTTCATTTGCGAGTTTCTTTACATTTTCCGGGTTTTATATTTTTCTATGCCTTGAAGAAATGCTCACACGTTCCCTAATTCGTTAAGGGCAAGTCTGGGCAGCAAATTAGTGTAATCATATATTTTTACTTTTTTTTCCAGCTTCCATTTAGAATTATTGAACCATAAATAACTTGTATTCTGGATGTTAATGGGTATTGATTTTTTCTGCGTACAATACACTGACCTCATTAGCGGATACGTCCACTACTTGACGCATTTGTGTGCATACTGTTACACGGTTGTTATGTCTAATTATCAAAATTACAAGCTGTAAACGCAAAAAGGTAATTATCATGATGTACAAAACTGAATATTGATTTAGTAACGATTTGATGTATTGATGTTATTAAATTAGGGTTAGGACGTGGAGGTGCAGGTCACGCTGAGAAAATGTGCACACTCTTCATGGTATAAGGCTCACCTACCTATTAGCAGAACACTTTTGAATCACTGTTATTAGGCTCGTATTTATAATGTATGACGCCCCTGTGCAGTCATTTATTGTGCACCCCTTCTTTATCTCGACTAATTTTCAACTTTTTGTTTAGAGATTGCTCACAATAAGTTTATTTTAGTATTTAAATGTAACTGAACAAATTACACATTGAAGGAATGTGCGCTACACAAATATGTATTCAATCATAATAGCGAAATAAAAACTATTGCAAACAAATCTTGTCGTAGACATTAAGATGTTTGAGCATGTTGTTCGAAAGAAAAAAAAGACTGAACGGGTTTTCTGCAACCTCTCCATGTGTAATCCTCATTCCCGGGGTGAACTTTGTGTCACCGGGTGTTTGTCGCTTTGTGTAGTGTCCTGGTGGGGTACAATTTACACGCAGAATACAGCTGGGAAATTAGTAACAATCTTGATAGTTAAATAGATCAAATTTTGTTCGTCAAAAAGCAATTTGATACTTCTTACAATATATTACCAGAAAAACTTTCTTTTTCAAAACATGACCTTGGCTGCCAGGTCGACCAAGCCTTCGGTGTATACCAGGTGCAGTCATGGGAAGTAAAGGCGGATGGCATGATGCTGACCACATCACCCACCATGTGCCTATAGGTCTATAAAATATAGGTGTAGCCTTATATGCCCAATACGTTTAAAGCCGTGGCAAGGGTATTTATTTATTTTTCTACTTTTAGAAAGACTAATTAATTTCACGGATCTTATACAGCAAGCGTGTCGGAAGTTCTCTACTCCAGCGTTAGAGTCACACAGCTGATGGTCGGGGAATGCCATGGATGAAACGTTATATATCACGTGCAAAGTTTGACATCCAGATTCAGCAATGTATGTGAGTGTGGGTGATTGTGTGTGTGTGTGTGTGTGTGTGTGTGTTTATATAAAGGTTAGTTGCTTATCCTTTACATGACGTTGAGGAACCAATCCGAACAGCCCCTGGCTGTTGTGTGGTTTCTCTAGGCAAATTTACATCCAGTAGTTTGCCATTGCTTATGGAAGGTCGGCTTTCTTGATACCACTGTCGAAACCAACGCAAGGCGCATGGCCCGCAGCTATGTGTTTATATATATATATGTGTGTATATATATATATATATATATATATATATATATATATATATATATACTAGCTGTACCCGGCCACGAGTTGCTGTGGCATAGTTTGGCTAAATAGAAATGAAAGAAATAGAAAACGCACGTGTCTAATACAATCATTGTCTGCTCAGATATAGAGATAGTCTTTGATCCCCACCCACCACCACAACTAAATGCACCTACTACTATCTCCCTCATCAAAGGTTTTTGGAAAAGAAAGACAATGAAAATCGCACGTGTCTAATACAGTTAATGTCGCAATCATTCTCTGCACAGATATAGAGATAGTCTGGTTTTCCAACTTTAGAACACGCACCTTATAATTGTGTCTTTATATTAGTGGTCGTTTAAATGGTGTTATTAGCACAGTAACAAAAATGGTTATTTGGTTATCATATGCTAAAGCTGTTTGTATTTTTATAGAGGACGGAAGTAAAGCTACAACTGTACTTGTGAATAACAAAGTAAGTCGTAAAAAATAGAAAAGCGGAGGTAGCGTTAGTAAAATATAAACAAATTGGGTAATGAGAACTTGAAAATCAAGTGTAAAGCTCTTTAATTTCTCTTAAATTTAAGTCATTACCCCCTCCCCTCTTCCACCGACTACTGCTCTCTCCCTCTCCGAAGGATTTGAAAATCACTAACTGGCGATATTTTGTTGTTGCTGTAACTGACATTGACATCCCTGTCCATCTGGACTAAAATAGGGAGCAGGAATTGTAAAAGGTAGTGAATAGGGCTAGTGTAATATTTACCACATCATCCTTCAAGTACCAGTACAACTACTAAAATAATGTCACTGCTATCTGTGTTACCATCGGAGTAGACAGAGAGTCGTGAGCCAGAAGATTTGGTTCCGCATGGCTAGTGCTGTCGCCACAGACTGGTCAGGTTAGGATGTATAATTTCACTTGCCGACAGAAGAACGCCATAACCTTACCGGCGGTCTTCACATGAGAGCACTATGGTGTAACAGCCCTGGTGTAACAACTATTACTGCTGCTGCTACTTTAAGTGGGTAAAGCAGTTACTGTGACTTAAAGCTCTCTCAGTTAATAGTTTGCCCCCCCCCCCCCTCCCCCCAAATTCACCGACAACTCTTTCCCTCATTGAAGGAGAAAAAAAAAAAAACACTTGAAAAGCAAACGAACACAGGAAAAAAACACCATAATTAGGAAATGAACGCCATTGTAAACAGCACAGCTTAAAATTCCAACACAGATGAAATAACTAAATCTAAATGAAAATAAATGAAAATCTATAAAATTTCAGCGTAACCATGCAATCGGAAAGTTTAACAATGCAATCATAAGTATGCGAAAGGGTCAAATTTAATTATCAAATGGTTTACGCATTTATTGTTGTTTTTTTTTTTTTTTTTTTTTTTTTTTTTATATTAAGGCAACATGGCTAGTGCTGTCACCCCGACAGAGCAGATGAGGATATTTTTTTAGTCCTAGGTAAAAAAAATTTAACGACTGCGGATTCGAACCCAGGTCTACCGCATATGAACCCAATGTTCTAACCATTCGACCAAGCAGCCACTTAAACGGAACAACGAAAAGAGCACTCAACTATTAGACATGTGTGTCCTTACTACTGTGTCGCGATTAAAACACAATTCAAAACCGCAGGCAATTGTTTTCTCGTAGACAGATACTCCAGATATATTAATAAAATAGAAATCGCACGTGTCTAACACGGTTAATGAAGTTAATGTCGCAGTCACTGTCTGCGCCGACGTCGAGATTGTCCTTGATTGCCCCCCCCCCCCCCCCCCATCAAAGGTTGTTTGAAAAAAAAACAGAAAATAGAAATCGTGTTTAATATGGTTATTGTGGCAAATATAGAGATAGTCTTGTTTGCTGTACCACGACCTACTCTATGTATTAGTATTAGAGAAGGCGTTGGCTGCACGTAACTCGCCGGCGAATGGTAAATACGGCGCATGCGCAATTACTAACGTGGCTATAATTAGAAATCACTAAAGTTATAAATATTAGTTGCGAATATTTTGGCACAAATTGTGGTCACCTATCTCTAACGGTGACAGGTTGAATTTCAAACCACGATGGTTCAAAATTCGGTATCAAAACAAACATATCCTGAAAATTTCAGCTAAATCCGTTCAGTAGTTTCCGAGTCTATAGGGACCAAACAAACACACAAACATTGATTAATATATATATATATATATATATATATATATATATATATATATATATATATATATATATATATATATTTGTTAGACCTTCTGAGATTGTCTACAAGGTAATGAGATGAGCCGAAACTATCGTCGACAAAAGAATAGTTCTGCTTATGAACGGTGGACCCCAAACGTGCATGCTTCCCTGTAGAGTTCGTCCTATTCTCATTTTGTTAATTTCCAAGATGGTATGATAAACAGCTAGGTGGCGGCCCTGAGAGGATACACTGATTGATCGATCGATCGATTTACCCCGTTGCAGATTGCAAAATAAGACCCAACCAGCAGGTTTTGGTGTATAATGTGAGACACATATCATAGTTTCGTTCTCGTTCCAGCAGTAATCTCAGCAGGCTTGAGAAATGGCCATTACACACTTAGTTTTTTGTGTAGTCCTGCTGAACGGAATCTTGTAAGTCAATGGGATGGAGTGAGGGGGGGGGGTGGCGGGGGTAGGGGGTACGGGGGCATAATAAAAGGAAAAAATATCATGTACACTCTCAGCCATGTCTTAGCCTGCCGGCATGTACATCTTTGGTTCCATTCTGTATCAAAACTGATTTACAGTTTTTTTCCCCCTAATACTATAACTACGTGGTTGACCCAGTCTTAATTAAGGATAAGGAAATTCTCTAGAAAATAAAGGCGACTGACAAGTTAATGAGCGCACCTCTCTTGGAAGAACCAGACGGCTCTTGCTCTTATTGTGTGAAAACAATTTTTTTGTAAACCGCCATGCATTTACTTTCATATACACCGAAGGTAGGTAGGACACAAAGAACGGCGAATGAACTATAAATTTAGTTGTGAATGGTTTATGTATGCCCTCACCTAGTTGAAAGGCTGATAATGTTGAATATATATCTCCGGAATACACAAGCGCATAGATGGGATCTGATAAATGTGCATAACTTCAAGCGTTTATTGAAGATAATGATTAAACATTTGAAGAAAGAAACTCCATATGTTATTACTGGAAGTTATTTTTCCGATGCATGAGCGTTCATTTGAAAAAAAAAAGAGCAAAGTGTTTGTGATTTAACTAGGCTGTTTTTACGTTCAGTTGTTTGCCATTGCTGCTGCATAGTGTGCTGTCGATACCACCGTCAATACCAACGCTAGGCTGTCTGCGGCCAAATTGACCCGCTGCTGTGATCAAATCTCGCACCTCGTAATTACAAGCGCGGTCGCAACGCTAATCTACAGACGCCAGCATCATCCGTGCTTTTTTTTTTTTTTTTTTTTCGTTTCTTTATTCGTATGCTCCTGTGGGTTACAATGCAAAGACATAATACTTTTCTCCGGTTTTCTCAAGTGTGTCCTATCCAACGCCAGCGTCTTGTCCTCATATCTTGGTCCACTGTAGCTTGTTTAGTTTTCTCCCAAAGCTCTACATCAGTTGTCTATCATACCATTTAATTTCCTCCATTCTGCGCAGGCACCAGTCAATAAATGTCTGTAATTTATTAGTAATTGCCTTTGTTTCCACCCCATACAAAAGTACTGTTTGACATTAGAATTAGGAATTTGAAGTTTAGTATTTCTTTTAATTTCTTTTGATCTCCACAAATTCCATAATACTTTGAAAGCTCCTTTTGCCTCTTGTATTCTTTTAATATCTCTCTCAGTTCTCCCATCGTTACTTACAAAATTGCCCAAATAGGTGTGCGACTCCATGTCTTGGAGTGGGGTGCCATTAAGAGAAACCACATTACTATTTACCTGATCATGGCATGATTAAACCGTTCTTATTGCAGGAAGAAAACTATGACTACTATGGACACATGAGTAATATTTTCACATTTCGAATCTATCCAAACCCAAAAACTGTTTTCAGTACTTTTTGGCAAAGTAAAATACTCAAAATTATAAAACTATATAAATAGTGGTCAAAGGGACATTGTGTTGAGAGGCTCGCTCTCCTACGAAATACGCCTGGCCAAATCAGAAGGAGGAAACATCAGAAATAAAAGGGCAAGTAGAACACAGTTGACAACAGGGTGAGGAGTGAGCAGTCTGACTTGGAGGACAGAAGCATTAGGCCCAGAGACGGCACAAATACCGGAACTTTCTAACGAAAAGGGAGCAAATAACAAGATAACAAAAAGCTAGCCGCAGTTTGAACATGTTTGAGTTTTTCTTAAAAGGAATGGGAATTGAAACCACCCGATACAAAGCTAGACATGATATTATCAGGTATATTGTATGAACAACAACATGCAGCTAATTTACTGAGTAGCAGAAGATCAAAAGGTTATGCCTTCTAGTAAAAATGTAGCCAGAACAACTACCAGCACAGGCGCTACACATTAAAAGATCGGATATGGGATAAGAAGGTCGCCCTGTAGAAGATGGATTGATGACATTAAAGAGCTTCTACACCAATAAGCAATGACTAGAGCCATTGCTGGTTGTCAAGCAACGGATGCAACTGTTCCGGGACGATGAGGATGAAGAATTCATTTGATGCAAGGTGTTGCTACACCTGTGTACGAACATTTCACCACATGAGCTGTAATTTTACTTTGTGATTATATATATATATATATATATATATATATATATATATATATATATATATATATATACACTCGAATACACACACGCACACACACACACACACACACAAACGCACACACACAACACTATGCATTCCTGGACAAATAGATTAATTAATCGTGAATGATGTTAAAAAAGATGGAGGGAGTGGGGTTCGAGTAACTGCTTCCTTCGTTAGAGAACATCTTGATTTACCGATACAACCAGACCGTTATCAGGTCACTGTAAACAGGTCAAGGCACAATACGTTAGCTCTCAGAACGTGGAATGTGCAAACAATGCAAAAGGCAAATTAACACAAATAATTACCTACTTAAAGACAAGACAATAGCATTGTTGTGTTATGAGAGACGGTCTGTAGATATACCTGACAACCATAAAGAGGATGTCAGAGATAACATCGGTATAAAAATAGAGTAAAGATGATATATGTTGTCTGAATTATTTCTTTAACTCATTAGCTTCAAGATACGAAATTCTTTGACTCCCCCTGTCCTTTTAGCTACTGTTTAAAACAACAAGTGTTTCGTACTAAAACGGTTGGAACAGCAGTATCTAAAAAAATTATAAAGTAGCGGCCGAGTTGTATGAAGAAAGTGTTATAGTTACTGCTGAGTTAGGTACACGGTGTTCAGAAAACATATAATGTCAAACATGTGAACTGAAGGCACTGGGCTTGCTAGGTATATTTTATAGTTTATAAAAACAGGTTATACCATTTTAATTATAATGTTACTTTAGTTTAGTTTTAACTAGGGCTGTAGCGAATAGTGATTTTCACTATTCGGTCGAATACGAATAGCGGGACCAACTATTCGACCATATACGAATGCGAATAGTGTATAGTGTATAAAATATATCTAAAAATGTCATAATGTCAAATGTACGCTGAACTTTTACTTTACATAAAGTAGCACATAATAGCCATGGTCTTCCTTAGCATTCTGAGCCCTTAGGGTTTACTGTTGCAAATATCACTCGTTTCCATTCATCTCTCTGGGTGGCCTTATCTTCACAATTTGTGACACCAGTTGTTTGCAGGTCTGACTGGACATTATCTCACGAACTTTTTTCTTGTCTGCCTCGTGGTTGACGCCCATTCCTCTCTCAGATGTATACAGTTTTTACTTCTCTGTCATCTGACATTCTTTCAAAATGCCCCAACCATTTTAGTCTGTAAGCTCTCATGATGCCAGTTTTCAATAGTAATTTAAACAGATAATGTGTTACGTTTTTGCTTCTCACTCTCCATTCCCCGCTGTTATCATCTTCGATGGGTCCAAAGATTTGTCGTAAGACTGTTTTTGAAAACCTGTAATAAGGCTTTATCTCTTTTATTTCTGCTTTAAGTTTCAGAACCATATAAAACGACTGGGTCTTATCAACGTTTTATATTTTTTGATCTTGGTGCTGTGAGACAGACACTTTGACTTTAGCATGAAGGGCATCTTTATTTCTAGATTGTATTCTAGATTGTATTTCTTCTCTCAGCATGCTGAAGCAGTTGAAGTTTGCACCCAATTACTTATATGTTTCCGTTCGTTTGATTTTCTTATTATCGACTTGGATGTGAACGAATTTTATATTCTGTCCATGTCTAGTTAGTATTCGTACAGAATAGTAAGTATTAAAAACATTTTATGTTTTGCATCCTCTAGTCAGTCTGTGGTAACTAATAACAAGGAATGAACGAATTTTAAGTATTATAACCAGTAACTAAATTTGTAAATTGTCACTGACAGCTTAGTTAATGCAAGAAAGATGCATTAGCTTCTAGCTAAACCAATCGTTCCATGTTGTCAGCATTGAGGCCGTGTATGCAGAGCTGGTGTAAGGTAAGTACTATTCGTATTCGGCCCGACCGCAAACTACTCAGCCGAATACCAAATAGTCATTAGGTCCACTTGTCGGCCCCCAAGCGAAAATGAAGGGAATATATATAGGGGCATACATAAATCATTCACAATGAAATTTATAGTTAATTCGCCGTTCTTTGTGTCTCACCTTCCTTCGGTGTATATTAAAGTAAATGCATGGGGGTTTACAAAAAAAAAAATTGTTTTCACACAATAAGAGCAAGAGCCGTCTGATTCTTCCAAGAGAGGTGCGCTCATTAGCTTGTCAGTCGCCTTTATTTTCTAGAGAATTTCCTTATCCTTAATTTAGACTGGGTCAACCACGTAGTTATAATATTAAAAAAAAAAAAACTGTAAATCGGTTTTGATATAGAATGGAACCAAAGATTTACATGCCGGCAGAAAAAGACCTAGCTGCGGGTGTACATTATTTGTTTTTTTTTTTAATCTGAAGAAATAGACGAAAGTTAAATGGGATGAATTCAAGAAAAGAGAATAAAAAATATGCATGTCTGGTTAGCTATTGGTATCATTAGTGTAAATAAAACAGAGAACTTTTGTGAAGAAGGCAGCAGAGAATCACCAAACAAGCACGGTAGGTAGGTAAGTTGTACCTTACCATGACATCACAAAAGCGATAAACACCAAGTGACACAAGAGGATCAACTGTGGAGAGGCTGCGGAAACCCCGTTTACCAGTTCTCATCAACATCATTAGGTGCCTTGTCGACTGGCGAAGGCGATCATGCCTCTCCACAATCTGCGATCTCTTGCAGCATGTATCAGTTTGTGTGATGACACACCTCCCTGCCATGCGATGAGACTGTCAAGAGTCTTCTCTCCTTGTCTTCCTCTATCCCTCCTTGCACAGATCTTTCTTGTGGTCATAGCATGTTCTTTTTTTCTTCTTCTCATAACATGGCCGAGAAATGATGACTGTCTCCTTCTTATGTCGGTGATAAGTTTTTTTCGGGCTCCCGTCTCTTTCAACACCTCTTGATTGCTCTTTTTTGTCTGCCCAAGGTATTTTAAGCATTCTTCTGTAAAACCACATCTCTGAGGCCTCAAAAAATTGTTTGACCTGCTTACCGATTGTCCATGACTCACAGCCATATGTTAAAACTTGATGTATGTAGCCGTCATGCTATATTTAAATGGGGAAGAAATTGGATTTAGGAAAGAGGACGTTCAAAAGAACCCTAAAACGGACGCTGATAAGAGAGGCCAAAGGTCATGAAGTGGATTCCCTTCATGATATCCAAAAGGATTGCACAAAATAGAAAGGAATGGAGGAACAGACTGCGATTCCTATGCAACATAAATTGACATAACAGCTGCTCGGTATTGAAAGAGTTAACTCACAGAGTCCCATATAAATAAGTCCACGTTTAATGTCTACTCATCGGGGTTTTTTTTTTTAAATCTCTGTCTCATCCAAATGCTACATCAATTGTCTTCTTTTGCTGTGTCCTGAAACTATGTGGTTTGGTTAGTGAAATCGTTCATAATGTAAAATCTTGCACCTTTGTCATTGGTTTATGGAAACAGACGCACATTTGTCACCGAAGGGGTACGTGACAAAATAGACGCTAACTATACCGAATAAAGGAAACTCATTATCATCCAGTGCCTTGCTACCTGGCGTTGGCGTTCATGCGTCGCCACATATCTCCGTCTTTAGTGTTCTAGATCAATTCAACTGTTGTTATTCCTCCATGCCACAGTTGTAGGCCATCCACCATCATTTCTCTTAGTCTGCCTCTGAAAACCACACTGAGAAATACATTTCTTGAAGTTTAGACTTAGGGCTACATTTCAGTGTGAACTTTTATCTGCGCTCTTGCCCCTTGATGCCGGTTAACATTACCAGGCATTACCGGCACCTGGTAATACACAGAAAAACACACTCAATAGACAGGTAACAGTTGGCGTAAACACGCAAACCCACGGTGTTACACGATCCGCCTTTGAGTACTTTCAATATCAGGGAAGTCTAGAATATGTTGTCCTGTTACATTCTAGCGACGTGTGTCAGGTTGTACAACATGAACCACTTTCCGAGGGAATAACTCAATATAATCCTATTTGGCACTGGCTGTTCAGCACTGCATTTAGCAAAACGTATTGATTTTCTTTCAAGCAGCTGCCGTATAATCAGCCTATCTACCATCTTGTGCTGAAGATTGTTTTCTTGGTAGAGGTTCTAGAGCAAGTTAAACGAGTCCAACTGTTTAGGAATCTACTTGAGATCGTCATCATCGTGTGTCACAAGAATTTGCCTAGGTGGTCTAGATTTGCCATCTTTACCATCACTTTACTGTTATTGATTGTAATTAGCTTAATGGAAAAATTGATATAACATTAAATACACAAATACACACTTTTAAAGATAATATCTGTAAATGATTAAAATTAGATCTCTTATTTCAAGTGCTAATTTACTGATTGATAAAGGGAGACGGTGGTCTCTAGGCATCTGCAACCCCAGGTTCCGACACCTATGTGCTAACTTATCTTCAGATTCACGGATCTTCACTACTGGCCATGCAGGAGTGGGAGATAATGATCGAGCAGAAAAACTGGCTAGTCTTGTGCCACTTCGCGCAGGACAATGCCAGGACAAAGATGTAACTATTAACGCTATAAGGGCTTGAATGACGGTTAGTGAGGAATCTCTGACGCTAATACGACAACATGACCTAGGTGAAGCACGATGGTGCCGTCTTGGAGGTCAAGATAGGCGAGATTGTAGTTGACTCATTTTGTGAACAATCACTAGCGGCACTTTAAGGTGGTTGCTACATGGACTGCGCAAGTATTGGAATACCTAACTGCAGTGACGTCGATGTGGTAACGTGTCAGCGGATCATGTCAGTCTTTTGTACTTCCCAATAATTATGGCTGGAAGTCGCCGTGGTGTAGCGGCTAGACGCTCGCCTGCGGATCGACGGGTCGTTGGTCCGAGTCATAACGGAAACGGACTTTTGTTCAAAATCACCTTGGCTCACATTGTTGACTTGACACAGTTTTGAGTGGGTACCAGGTTTAGTACTGGGAAGTGAAGGCGACTAGCGTAATGTTGACCACATCACCCACAAAGTGCCGATTGGTCTATAAAATACAGGTCTAGCCTATGTACCCATGTAAGCATGAGGTAATTGAAAAGTGTCTTTACTTTTGTTTTTACATCATTGTCGCTAATACATCTATTTATTCAATCATTGCCCCGCCCCCCCCCCCCCCACCCACCCCTTTTTGGCTCTGATTTCCACCAATTTTGACAAATAGTTTTCTGTTTAGGCGTAGTACGTCTATTAATGTTCAGACAGACCAGATATTTACGTCTACTTTCTCTAAACAGTTTATGGTTTTAATCAGTCAAGACCAGGACTGCCTATTCTGTCTTGCTATCAATCATGACAGTGTTTGCGTTTACTTTCCAAAAACTACATTTTTGCAGCCAAAAGTGATTGTGTGTTGTTTTTTACATGTGTTTTTATTGTCCATATCTCACACAAATCTGAAGAGCATGAGCGCAGAAACTAACAAGCCATTCTAAGAGGGCGACCTAAGATATTTGGGTTGTTCTAAGGCGAGCTCATGAAGCATTCTCTCTGATTATATGCTGGAAAAAAACAACAACCGAATAATTTAAGTATTTCGCGCTAAATCACAAATAAATATAGTATTCTTTTTAAAGAAAATGTATATTAAACAGCTAAAGAGCCTTTCTAAGAATAATTTTTGTGATTGTGGGGGAGATGAGGGGATTCTTTGTGTCTTACAATTATACTGTTGTTAGATGTTGGGGGATGGGGGGGGGGGGGGGCTTATGTGCCTGATCTGCCAGATTCCAGCTCCCCTGTTGAGAAGATACAAGTTTTTCACCCCATGGCACGTTAACACTATGTACACAGATGACAAAGCTGGTTGTACCAGGAATGCACACAGCAGGACCAATAAATACCTCAAGAATCAGAATCCTACATGTTCAAATCACAGAAGCGCCGTCAGCACAGTAGCAGGTATATTAGCAACATAACTCCTTCCCTCCCACCTCAATACACACACATCAACCCCTCTCATGTCGGTTGTGTAGTAACGAGACCTTCAGACCTGGAGGGGATACATTTTCGTCTATCCTAGATAACCACAGATGTAGACTCAACTGACACAACACTAGCTGTTTGAGAAAGACTACAGAGATGACCAGAACGGAGAAAATCAGTAACCAGTGCTTGACTATACACGACAACCGCAAATCAGATGGTTCCCCACGAAGAGAGAATACTGTGTGACAAACAGCAGCATGACGATGGAGGTGATGGCAAGGGTCGCCTGGCTTGAAACACCAAACTACACCTGCGTATGTATACTCACTGATTCAATAAGTATGATCTGGAGGGTTCAGGCAGGTTCGGTGCAAAGACAATGGCTTGAATCATTACAGAAGTCCACTGTGCGTGGATTCACGTTTATATTTGTTCTGGGAGACGCAGGTGTCGATGGAAATGAAAGAGCTTATAGCTTGGCTGGATCCGCTATCACTAAGGACGGCCAGCCTATGGATCATTCTGATATTATTTATGCCCTCAGAGAATTGGGAAGGATAGAGGACTTTGGACTTTGGGGGCAGTGAATCCACATCACTCGCCAGAATAGCAGACTTTGGATTTAAGATCAGCATAGCAAAAAACGAGAAACCCTGCAAGAGTACAGTATGACTATGATCGAGGCGGAAAGAAAACATGGGAGAATCTCTGCAACAGTACAGTATGACAATGATCGAGGCGGAAAGAAAACATCAGAGAAACTCTGCAACAGTACAGTATGACTATGATCGAGGCGGAAAGAAAACATGGGAGAATCTCTGCAATAGTACAGTTTGAAAATGATCGAGGCGGAAAGAAAACATGGGAGAATCTCTGCAAAAGTACAGTTTGAAAATGATCGAGGCGGAAAGAAAACATGGGAGAATCTCTGCAAAAGTACAGTTTGAAAATGATCGAGGCGGAAAGAAAACATGGCAGAATCTCTGCAACAGTACAGTATGACAATGATCGAGGCGGCCGGATGAGCAAGGTCCTTATATTGCCATCGACATCCGAAGCAGTGAAAGAAAGTACCAAGAAGAAGACTCCAACGTCATATGGCTCCAGTGAACAACTTGTATAGATTTACATACGGGAGTCATTGGGGTGAAGTGATTCAGCAATTTGCATGGCGTTGTTGAGTTCGTATGTTCCTTTCATTATCGGTGCTGTTCAGAACGCCACTGGAGTTTATTGACACACACACACACACACAGACGCACGCGAACGCACACACACAAACGCACCCACTCTCCCCCCCCCCCCCCACACACACACACACACAATGCCATTATGTGAAGAAAGACAGAAATAACTCAGTGCAATAAAATTTATGCTTTCGACTCCAGACCTTTCTACTTAAACTTTCTACTTATCTAGTTCTATTCTGCCCTCCACCGTACACTGTCTGCGTGCCATTGTATGTGATGAGTGTATGCTGGTATTTACGACCTAGAATACTGCATCTAACCATCGCTTGCATTGTCGACCTCTGTTTATGCTTCCATTGTAACTACGTGACATGGCACTCTATGGTGTCCCATCTGGCGATAATCTTACCACACTTTCGTGTGTTTTAAACATGTTCTAACCCAAGACGTATGAGGCGGGGCTGGACAGTCACCTTCCTAGCCATCTCTCCGTTTTAGGTGGCTGAGTGGTCTCGTGATATGGTGTCCGCCTCGTGTGCTAGAGGTTCCAGGTTCAATCCCCTGTAAGAACTGGGATTTTTTTTCATGTTGACGTGGACTTCTGGTAATTCCCCCCACCCCCCATGGACTCTGGGTAGTGAGACTGGACGCCCGTGTGCATTGTTGCGAGCATTAAACAAATCCCTTGGCAGTTGGAAATGAAAAAGAGTAGCCTAACGCCGATGCCCGGACATAAATTGGGAGTTGAAAATCCACCCAAAGTATTTCATGATCCTCGCTGGTGCTACAGAACCTGTGCACTGTGCTGAGCTTCTTCAGACTCAGACTTGATTTGGAACAAGAACAGATGGGTTACTACCCTGTGCCATGATGTTGATCCGTTGTTCAAACCTCAAACCTCTCCGTTTCATACATTTGCATTTTTCTAGCACTATTTGTGAAAGGTTGGTTCGGCGCCAGAGTCGTACCGATGGTAAAAAATCCGGCCACTTCTGCAGTTTGAAACCTGACCACTATTTATGCAAGCAGCCTTAAAAAAACCGGTGATGTATGTAAGCGTCTGCTACACTACCGCTTTAATGCTCTTTCTCTCTTTACCTGGAATAGACAACGCTGACGTGCACAGTTCTCACATAAAGTCTTCGCTTTGGTAACGTTTCTCCACTGTATGCGTGTATGTTTCATCCTCAATGTGTGTACATTGACGAAAACGGGACAACGCGATTGTCCCTGAGCCATTACCACTATTCAGGTGAGGGATATTAGAGTGTGTTGACAACAGCAGTCAAGCAGTTCTCTTGTCTTCTCTGGCAGGCTCTCATGCACTCTTTGATCGATTTCATCAATCTCGCCGCGTGTTGCCAGAGCAAGACAACCTAACACGACGTGTTGGTGGCATGTATACAGTTAAACAAATGAATGTATGCAAATGAAGATTTAGATATAAATGTTATTTGCGAATCCTCCTTATTTTTCGTTACTGTGGTTTTCAAGGCAAATTTACGTTTAGTAGTTTGGCATTGCTCCATGAAGGGCAGTCTCACGGTACCATTGTCGAAACCAATGCAAGATGATCTGCTGCCAGATCGCTTGCAGCCAGGATCGAACTAAGCATCCCGGCATTACGAATCGCGTTCACAGCGCCTAAACAGCAAAATGCCGACAAATCTAAATATAAAGATATAATTGACGCACAGTGATCAGGCATTAGTTTGAAAAAAAAAATATTTACCTAGCCATCCATCCATTCATGAAAAACAAAACAAAAAATCGACCATGTTTAACCTACTGAGAGCATTATCGGTTGTAATTGTGGTCTGGCTTATTTTTGTAAATTTTGTTGGCCAAGAAATGTTAATAATTGCACCAAAACTAGAGTCTTGGTTTTGTTCTCAAGTACCTAGGAAGTTTGTTGAGGTGGCGGCTGGTATGCACTATATAAGTGATTCCCAGACTGTGCACCGCGACGCCCCGGGGAGCCGCGACCTCTTAACAGGGGCGCAGCGGAATATTCGAAGTTACACAAGTTAAATTTATATATATATATATATATATATATATATATATATATATATATATATATATATATATATATATATATATTTTGTGTAATAATTTTTTTTTTTTTTTACATACGAAAGGTCATACTTTTATTACTTAGTTTATCGCGCCGTAAAAAAATTATTGAAAAAAGGTGTCGCGGCTAAGAAAAATTCGGGAAACATTGCACCATACACAACTACACACACACATGTATGTAGACATGTTATATATTTATATTAACATATACACATTCATAACACACAAGCCACTGTGGATTCGGGAGAAAAAAATGGTTAGTATCGCAAAGAAAATCTCGTCTGAAAGAAGTTTGCTTCATTTTTTGTGCCAGGAATCTCTGGGGTAAAAGGAAATAAACAAGCAGATTGGCTTGCTGGCAGGGTCACGTCAAGCACAAGAAAAGTAATGGACCAGGAGGACATTCTCAAGGAGGCAGGACGAGAAGATGATTCACTAGACGACGCTAAATCAGCAACATTAAAAAAACTACTAAAACTTCAGGTCAAAAGAGGTGTCGGCAAACATGAACACTATACAGGTAGCCAAATAAGAATAGAAAATCAACACAGATCTGACTTTATCAGTGGCCACACGCTAAAGGATGTGCGGAAGATGGGATCCGAATTCTTATGTACTTGTTTGATGAGCAATGAGGATACTCTGTCGTTGAACTATCAAACTTTTAAAGTAGTTGTCGTCCTCAACGGTAACAACTTCCCTGCACCAGATTTGATTCTATATGGCTCGGTCTCTTTCCGCAGAACGACATAACGCACATTGTTCAAAATCCCCAGCTCCGGTGACGATCCCTAGCGTTTTTTAGACAGTTGTTATATTAAATTTAAAAATGTTGTTTACGAAAGTCGGTTTCTGTGGCCATGGCGCTGCGAACAGTTCGCAAATCCAGACAGTTCGGTTCTATTCAAGCTACCGGCTGTTTTGCGTTGATTTGACTGTGGCGAGCTGGTTTGGACAGCTGTTTCTGCCCTTTTAAGTGTTGCTGTGTACTAGTAATTTTATTAAATTTTCTTACCTTTTTCTTATTGCTTCATCATAGCAAAATTATAATTAAAGAGTTGAAATGTATAAAAGACAATGATGAGTAATGCAAAAGGGGTAACTCAAGAGTTACTTTCCCCTTTCTCAAACTTCCTATTTCCCTTTTCAAATCAGAAATTGACCAGCACAGACTAAAAGTTTGTAGTCAGTCTGCGTCTAATTGTCTGTTTGAATTCCCTACCAGGGGTGAGTTAATCGAATAAGTTTAATTTGATCTATTGCTGCTTATTCCTCTGAATTAATTTCACAGATTAAACTCTAAGAAATGTGATGCCCACATGACTTAGAAATCCTTGTGAATTCCCTGATCCTAACTAACCACGTTTATAATCTAGTATATAAATGTATGCAAACATATAATCTATTTGATGATTGAAATAATGTTTATTCGATGCAAGAAACGTGCATTGGTATTTTTAATTATTATAATTATCTTAATTAAGTGAGAATTTATGTCCTCATGTGAAATCTTGGCCGGTTCCGCTTTCCAGAATGGTGAGACAATTAAAAAAGGAATGAAGTGTATATTCATTATACATAATCCTTACTAAGTTGATTATACCTCATGGTGATATTAGCTTGATAAATCACTGTATGGCTTTAATTTAGATTTAGTCCAGATAATTCTGAGACTGGTTTAAGAGCTTGCAAAGTGAATAACACAGTGGGGCTTAATTTAATATTCACACTGTCGGAGAAGAAGAGAGATGTATGGCCCATGCTTGTAATTATTATTGTTGTATATATATTGTCCCATTACTAGGAATATATTTCGGTTCTACATCAGGTGGCCTTACAATTTTAATAATTATATTTCACCCCTCACAACTTCTAAACTCTGCTGACTAAGATTTTATCACACATGGGGATTTAGATTTAAACTGGAGTGAGTGTTGTATATTTTATGTTAATACTGTGACAGATAGAAAGCCCTTTGTCATCTATGATTGTATTTTGACATCTATCTCAGCACCCAGTTATATTGTTTTCAAACTGTGCAAAGCACCTGTTATGAGTTTCCGGCCCATGTAAACCCACTCCCTGATTCTCATTCTTTGTGATGTGAACCAGTGTGGTTGAAATGAGAATATTGTGAAAGGTGACTGTGTGTAAGCATGTTAACCCCTCACTATTGTAAAGACATCAGAACAATTTACACTGATGAATGTTCTTTCTTATTGTGTGATGTAAACTATTGTGCTAGAGAGTATTCATGAAACTGATGTTTCCTAAATATTTACCCATCAGGATTATGGACCATGTTCTGTAAACATTCTCATTCTTTACCAGTAGAACGTAAACTCCTGTTACTATCCAATTCCATTTATATGTGTCTAGTGTAACATTATATGAGAACTGGAGGCACTGTTGTCTCGTGAGAACTTTCCAAACTGTTTGTATAGGGACTGTTCTATTGTTCTAGTTTCAGATGGTAGTTACAGATGATAGTTCCAGATGGTAGTTCCAGGTGGGAGCTCCATAAGTAAATCCCAGCGTAGATGCAGATGCCCGATTGTCTGGACTGGACTGGAAGAGTCGGCCTGCCTGATGTGTCTCCGAGGCTTAGCTAGAAGCTGACCAAAGAAACCTGAGCTACAGCTAAGGGGAAACATCTGTTACTATCCCAATCCATAATTTTATCCACAGCCTTTTGATTATTAGCTTGAATTCCAATTCCAAATAAATGTTAAGGTTTTAATGTTCCTACAGTTTTATGGAGTTTCATTTTAACTGTAATCATCGTGTCAGTGAACAAAAGCAAGTATAATTTAATACATTTAAATATACAATTTAATAACAGTAGGGAATCAAATTTGGGCAAACCCTGAATCCTCTCCTTTAACTAGCAAGGCTGGGAAAAATATAATTTCTTAGGATGTTCAATGTTTGTGTTTCCCTCTGTAGATTACACATAGTGCATTCGCTAGTGTAAAGCGAAATTACCCGCCACATTGACAATTGCAGACAGCGCTAACTGTTCACTAAGCAAACAGCAAAATGCACAATGCACAAGTGTTTTGGAGAAATCCAAAACATTAAAAACGTGGTAAGGCTGGTTACACTGAAAGTATTCACTTAAGAAAGTATTACACTCATATTGTTTTACTCCTCGTGTCCCAAGGAACGCATCATACGTTCATAGGTTCCTACATAGAAGCCCAATGAACGGATGATGCGCCGATTTTATGACTCTCTTTACTACGCCCTGGGTCTGTGATGCTAAACCCGCTGGGACTCAAAAGAGTTAAGTTTCCCGTGTGGGTTCCAGGGCCCCATCATGAAAAAAACATGAATAGACCTACTGCCTCACCAACAAGCATGTCGTAGCAGTCGACTATTTGAGGGCTTCTTTTGACGTCGGAGTGCATCTGCCCGAGCGGCAAAGAACTAGCAGCTGATCACAAATAAGCCAGTAAAACTGGTGTGCATGTAACGCCTAGGCCCTAGCACAAAGCCGTAATCCAAATGGATGATAAATTAGGACTGTCCACGGGAAATTGCAACAAGAGAACAAAGATTTGTTGTTTCTTGCCTTTTGAATCTTTAAGTTTACCGAGGCATTAGTTGTACAATGCATTCAACTTTCGTAATGTATCTTTAGTGGTACAACATCTATGTTAACAATGAAATACCACTGCACCTAAAGATAACTCATCTAAATAGTTGCAATATTTAATTATTAAGTCTCTGCGGCAAAGGAATTAACAGTGTGTGAAACACTAAGATAACACAACTAGTTCGACAAATAAAAAGATGAAGAAAGACACTCAATAGGCAGGACATTCTAAAAATCTGTAAACCTTTATTTAGGATCTTCTGCACTAGAGCCAATAGGGTTAGACTAAACAATCGAAAACAGATCAAACTGGAGAATGAGGTGCAAAGTTCGGGATGAATTTGGCATAAGCTGCAGCAGGAAGGCGGGAACGAGCAAGCTAGTTGGCTTAAGGTACATTCCTCACTGAAAAACAAAGAATGATTTAAAAAAAAATAAAGTAAGTTCAGAAAAAGCAGAAGCAAAAGTGAAAAGAAAAAGGAGGAAGATGATGAGGATAAAGAGGATGAGCAGAGAAGTAAACCAGGAGGAAAGCAAGAAGAAGAAGAAGAAGAAGAAGAAGAAGAAGAAGAAGAAGAAGAAGAAGAAGAAGAAGAAGAAGAAGAAGAAGAAGAAGAAGAAGAAGAAGAAGAAGAAGAAACAGATAATGAGGAGGAGAGGTAAAGAGGTGTATGATGAAGAATTTAATAGAAGGGAAAGTTTAAATGTATACAGCACTGCCGAGATTAAATAGCATTAGCATCCTACGATATATTTCCCCTGGTGTCTTCTAGTGAGATCCAGAGCTGGCAGCAGCAAAAGCTCTGGATTTCAGTAGAAGACAACATGTGAAATGGTTTGGGCATTTAACGCAGATGTTAGCAGAGAGTATACCAACAATGTGACCCAGAGACCAGGGGGAATTACTAGAAGTCCAAATCCACCATAAAATATTCTTGTCTGGGATTGAATCCGGAACCTCTAGCACTCGAGGTGGACACCATGCATCGAGACCACGCAGCACAACTCGACATTTTGAAGACTTTTCTTAATGCGTTTGAGTCTTGCTGTCATTATGGGCTGAAACTGCCATTATCCCCACAGCACAATATACCTCTATCATCTGGAAAGACGCAAAGGCGAATGCCGTCACTTATATCACATTGCTTATATTATATCTGTCTGTTGTACTCATTTGTCTGTCTCCATAATCATTTATGGGGAACACGTGCCCCTACCTCCGTCTATTAAGTATGTCTGTTTATTATATCTGAACATTTTGTTGTGTATAATTACTTGTTCCACCGATAACATTCCGCGGTGATCTGTTGGCAAGTTATGGAGACGCGCAGCGAGACTGATGAGATCGATCACAGAGTGTCTGAGAGCCTGTCAGACACAGAAGGGACCTGCTTGACTGCTGCTGTCAACTCACTCAGAAATGTGTTGCCAGAAGGATGATAATGGTTCAGAGACAACTACGTTGGCCCGTGTTTGCATATGCAGACACACATACAACGACGAAACTTCATTATCGTCGAAAGTTCATGTGAGATGTATGTACTTTAACGCTTGCTGTTAGAGGTGGAGAAAGGAGGATCGTTGAAACGTTAGGGTAGTTTGCACACACATCAACAAGTATTAGGTTCAACTAGAAAATCACTAGGCAACCTAATCGAACCGGTAACCTCAGAGTTACAAAGCGCATTCGCAACGCCTAAGCCACATACTCTAGTTGATGGTATCAGAAATCAGAACACTTATTAAGGGAAAATACAAGGAATTGTGGAGAGAACCAACTAACAGTAAACACCCCAAGACCTCATCAGCAAACTCAACAGAAAGCAATATAACAACAATCTTCCTTCTACGAACAGGATTCTGAAGGCTCAGCTACCACATACAATAAAGATTGTACAGTCTCCGCAGTGTGCCTGCCAAACTGGACCACAAACACCTGAGCACATTCTGCAGACCTACCCACTCTACATACAACCTCGAAAAGACACCTAGCCTCAAGAGCAAAATGTTCGAAGGACCCGCTCCTGACATGCGAGTTCATAGAGGCAACCCACCTAGTAGTCTGATCTGAGCATACTAAATCGAACGCAAAGAAAAAGAATAAGAAGAAGGAAAATCGCAGGCAGCCTAATCGAACCAGGAACCTCAGAGTGACGAAGCGCACTGGCAACGCTCAAGCCACAGACTCTAGTTCATAGTATCGTGTGTGAAATCCTATTAGGTAATTATGTGAACATTGATGAATGTAACAATGATTTGAAAAAGCTAGCTAAACCTCAAGTGCAATAATGTCCAACATATGCAGAGCAGATCGTTTCACAGTGGCTTACATCATCATCATCATCATCATCATCATCATCATCAGCGTCATCATCATTTTCACTTCCCGTTAAAAGCTGTTTGAATATATTATTATTATTATTATCGATCACCGGCTGTGAATTCCAGTGGAAGGTCCAGGTTAATCGTCCGCTTGGACTTTTGGCTTTCACCTGGACCTGATTTTTGCGTGTACAACCGTTTTTCATTTCCTTGCCTCATGGGCAGCTGTACTCCGACTTCGAAGGAAGACGTCAGGCCTATTTCTAGGGTGACTGTGGCCATTGTTTTGTGTGGGTCGAGACGTTGCCTGACTTGTGTGGTGTCCACTTTGTCTCCTTCGCCGCAGGTATTGCCCCCGGAGTACCCCTTTGGGGCAGCCCCCTGTGAAACAGTTAGCCCTCAAGGGAAGGCAGGGGCAGATCATGGGCATTCCCCGCCATCCAAGGAGGCTTCCATGCATGCAGAGCCGGTACATGGCGCTCTGGTTTTGGGCTCACCCAAGGAATCGTCACGTCCTGCCATAGCCTGCTTGACCTCACAACCGTATCATGCCTCCCGCTCGACAGGGGCTGCGCCCTCTGGAAGTCAGCGGAAAGCAGTCCGTGGGTTTTGGACTTTTGTGACCACACAGATAGGTACATTCTTTTTTCCTCGCACGTTAGATTTCTTTGACGAGCCGTTAGCCCGACAGAATTTTACATCTTGCATCAGGCATATCGTTATCAGTTTTGTCCCAACACTCGCGCGAGTGGGGTCTTTGGGTGTGGACATTCGATCATTTTCAGTTCAATACAAATTTTGATGGTCAGATTTTGATCCGTATGATCTAGTTTTGTCAGACATTTAGGCTTAGCCATCCGATGGATGGTTGCTGTTGTGGTGTACCTCAGCGCGGTGACGACGACACTGAGGGTTAACCGAGGATGTACATGAATGGCCAGTCTATGAATGGTTGCTGTTGTGGTGCACCTCAGCGCGGTGACGACGACACTGAGGGTTAACCGAGGATGTACAAGGATGGCCAGCCTATGGATGGTTGCTGTTGTGGTGTACCTCAGCGCGGTGACGACGACACTGAGGGTTAACCGAGGATGTACATGAATGGCCAGTCTATGAATGGTTGCTGTTGTGGTGCACCTCAGCGCGGTGACGACGACACTGAGGGTTAACCGAGGATGTACAAGGATGGCCAGCCTATGAATGGTTGCTGTTGTGGTGTACCCCAGCGCGGTGACGACGACACTGAGGGTTAACCGAGGATGTACAAGGATGGCCAACCTATGGATGGTTGCTGTTGTGGTGTATCTCAGCGCGGTGACGACGACACTGAGGGTTAACAGAGGATGTGCAGCGAACAGTGTTCTCTTTCCTCCGCAGTCTTTTAACCAAGGGTTGTAATTTTGGCTGTACGTTTGGCAAACCTACTCATGTTCCTAATGAGTTTTGAGAACATTTTTCACCCAAGCGTTTGGGGGCGGGCTGATGAGAGCCACAAGGACACATCACCTCTGGGGGCCGCCGAACTCCGAGATCCCCTGACAGCTCTGTTAATGCTCATTTGAGACATTATCCGTGGCGCACGACGAGGACGTGCTGTAGGGGTCTTGCGTGAGGTTCCGTACAACCAGGATAGTAAAGGACTGGCGCCCGAGTGACGTACGGAGTATCTCCTTATGCACATCATGTTGGACTTAACTTCCCCTCACGCCTGTGACATAAATCACCGCGCCACTGTTTGAATATAATAGTTTATGATCAATGTAAAAAAATCAAAAGAAGTCAAGGTCACTATTTTACGTGCGATTGGTCCATTGGGTACATATAAGACTTGACCTACATCGTATAGACTAATATATTATCAAGACATCATTTTACTCAGTATAGACTAATAGGCATTTAATGTGGTCAGTATCACGCCGGCCGCCTTCACTTTCCATGGCATTATATCCCATCCATTGTTTGTACACTGGTGAGCTGCTTTAGTGTGGCGACTAGACATGTCACCCACTAAGTACCCATTGGTCTAGCCCTATTTGCGAAGCACGTCTGAAGGCGTGGACATTGATTTTTTTTTCTTTAAATTTACTTCACTTCACGTTACTTTTTTTTTATTTGTACCTTACTATATTTTATTTAACTATACTTCGCTTCACTTTTTTTAAAAACTTTTCTTCACTTTACTGTGTTTTTTAAATCTTTTCTTTCATCATCACCATCAGGTGCCTTGTCGACTAGCGTGGGCGATCATGCCTCTCCATAATCTGCGATCACCTGCAGCATGTATCAGTTTGTGTACCGACACACCTCCATGCCATGCAAGAAGACTGTCAAGCATCTTCTCTTGTTGTCTTCCTCTATCTCTCCTTCAACATATCTTTCCAGTGGTCACAACATGTTCTATTTTCCCTTTTCTCATAACATGGCCGAAAAATGATGACTGTCTCCTTCTGATGTCTGTGATAAGTTGTCTTCGGGCACCCACCTCTTTCAAAACCTCTTGGTTGCTCTTTCCTTTACTTCAATTAATTTTTCTTTTTTTTCCTTCACTTTACTTTATTTTACTTTACTTCCCTGTCATCGTAGACTGGGTCGACCTGGGAATCAATGCCATTTTGGTAACAAATCAGCCTGGATGCGGATTTGAACCGTAGATCTCCCAGCTGGCAGGCGACAGTCAAACCACTACGCTAAGTGCGGCTCCCACCTACATGATTACAAGCAGGCTCAAGGTGTGGACTACATTAGACATCCGTCATTGCAATTTACCTGCAGGCAGACGATTACAGCCAGCATGGCATCCCGCTTGTCATAACAGCATTAAGATATGTATCTGTTTCATTGCGTGTAATTCCTATTTGTCTGTAGACTTGGGCGTGTGGATTTGTTAGTTTCATAACCTGATCGCTTTCTATAATGTCTGCCCATCTTAAAAGATTTATATCTATCCTTTCGGCTTTTCAGCTTCAAACGTATATGTTACAGTATACTTACGGGCGCAACGCCACAGAGAAAACAGTGCGGGCGGATAGGGAAGGGTCCCTAGTCCCTATCCCACAATTGAATGGTATGGGATATCCTTCTGCCGAGTTCACTTGCGCATAAATAACAATAATCACAACAATAACATATATTATTATTCTTCACTCATAAAATCTAAAGCCTTGTTGAAGGTCCTCGCCCCATGAAAATTACTAGAGGGTCCTCAAACGGTTTGTTCAACTGTGCAATAATTATAAAAAATAATATTATGTGCTGAATGGTATATCAATAATAATATGAAATAATATTTCAGGCATACACAAATGCAGAAGAAGAGAAAAAAAGGGGAGGGGTTGCTCTGCTTTATTTGGGTGTGGGGGTGGGGGGGGGGGGGGGGGGGGGGAGTCTCCAGGTACCGGCGTCTATGTTTTGTAATCTAAATCCTATCAGAGGCTTGCCTGGATGCGTGGATGCCTGCTTGTCTGTTGATTTGTCCACATGTTCACGAATACCCCTGCAAAAAGAGATATAGCCGCAGCACTATCATTCGTGTGTGATTTAACAGTAATCGTGGATCACCATTGCTGGTTATCTATCATGACCACCATATTCACTCAAAATGCCCTAGTGTGTTCTTCCAACTATAAATAAGTAGGTTAGTTGCGTATCCTTTGCAGGACGTTGCAGAACCAACCCCAACAGCCACTGGCTGTTGTGTGGTTTTTCTAGGCAAATTTACGTCTATTAATTTGCCATTGCTTTCTGGACGGTCGACTTTCATGATACCACTGTAGAAACCAATGCAAGACGCGTGGCCCGCAGCTGGGATCGAACCTGGCATACCAGCATTACGAAGCTTTCGCATCGACTTAGCCACAAAGCCGACTTAAAACAGTAAAGAACCGCTAATTTAAAACAAATGAGCTCATGCATGGACAGAACATTCCCCCTGTGGGTTCCATTGTACCAATAGAGATCGAAAAATAACATAATAGGTTCACTGCTCCCCCCCCCTCTCTCTCTCTCTCTCTCTCTCTCTCTCTCTCTCTCTCTCTCTCTCTCTCTCTCTCTCTCTCTCTCTCTCTCTCTCTCTCCCCT
>CAJHNH020000109.1:112500-135000 GCA_905116865.2 Candidula unifasciata
ATGGAGACTGATCACTTATGGGAGTGTACCGAGTTCTGTGATATCGATTCCTAATTTAATATTCAACATTTTTTTTTTTTTTTGCAACTGCATTTTCTTGCTACCATAGCAGCTCTCATATAGCAGCTCTCATATAGCAGCTCTCATATAGCAGCTCTCATATAGCAGCTCTCATATAGCAGCTCTCATATGGTATCTCATCCTTTGAATTATGATTTTGTCTTCCTAAAATGCAGTAAAGGTCCAGTCACACAATCTACAGGTAGCCACAGAAGAGTAAATAGTACACCAACACAGAAGTGGCAGTTTTTGTAGCCACACATTGGAGGATATATGGAAGATAGGATCCGAGCGCTTATGGACTCCTTTACAATGATTTAAACAGATGGACAGAAGAGAACTAGATAATCCCTCATGAACAGACCCGGTCTTTTCTCACTCGTATGAATAAATAAAAGCGAGAAAAAAATTAGGGTACCCATAATGAGGTTTACTGCCATCGACACACTAATCACACCAATATATACAGAACCAATGACCAAGGAAAACCAGATTATCTACTGTAAGGTTTGAAGTCCTGTAATATAAACAGATAAATGGAAGTAAGAAGCTGAAATAATCTCAAATGAGGTTTGCTGCCTTCTTTACACTAATATAAACAGAAGAAAGGAAGAGCGAAAGCTCAATTATCTACAATGAGTTTTACTACTCTCTGTACACTTATCTAAACACATGCAGAAAAAAAGATAAATAGAATACCTACATGCTGTGAACCATTACCTTCCAATACATCTAAACTTTCTAAAAAAATCAGAAAGAAAACCGAGTACCTAGCATGAAGTCTGCCGCGTGCCGTTCTCTTCCTGTTTATTAAGCTGAAGAGAATAAGAAAATTAGAGTGCCCATAATGTGTGTTATAGTTCACGTCGCACACATGGAAGCTTATAAAAGGTAGCACGAGAGTGGCGTTACGCAATAAAATGTATGTGGTCAGAAATGACTCAGCTACTACAGAAGGGCACCATAAGCTATCTATGACGGTGGGAGACATTTTCGAAAATCACATATAGATATGTCAAACAGATGCAATGACAACAATGGTGCTGAAATCCCACCCTCTTATGGTAGCAATCGCCCTCGCCATTGGCTGTGATTCTCATGCCTCCTATAACACAATACAACACTGTCGTTTGGGAAGACTGGGCAGTGCAAAACGAACAGATACGGTTTCACCGTTGTGATTAATGTTTAGTGAGGATTATCATCACAGTACTCCGGACAGATGCATGGATGCTTCGATCTCCTCCTCGAAAGCTCCACAAATGTACTACAACGATTAATAGCCCCTGTTGTGTGTGCATTAATCACACGTCTTGAACCCTGTATGAAATGTTCCTTTCTTGCAACCTTAGGTTGCACCCATATGTCTATTAGACTACACAGAGATACGGAGCCATGCTCTTCGCTGTCTTTGTCTTTGCAGTATGTACTTAGTATGACACTGATGACATCAGGTCTGTCATGTACCAAAACAGCCATAGCAAAATCAGTTTCTGCGAGATAACATGCACGATTGCTGCTTCCAACACCCTCATGGCTTGGCGTATAGATGAAGGTTATCGTTTATTCACAACGTGCTTAGTGTTGCCATAAATTCTTCCTCCTGGATTTTATTCAACATATTCATTGAGCACTGAAGTATGCACGGGAGTGTGAACTCTTGAGTACCAAGCAACACTAACGCCCTTGCTACAGCCACAGTTTCCATTGTGAGGCTACTAGCTGTAACAGTAAAGAACCATTAATCTCAGTGATGATTTTCCTCCTTGAGCTCACTGTTTCACCATTTATCTTCCTATTCATCTAACCAAATTAAAACAAAAAAGAAAATTGCAGTTCGCACAGTGAGGCATACCATTCTTTTCTCACCCCTCTAAACAGATGCAACAGAAGAAAACTAGAGTACCCACCATAATGCTTACCGCTCTCTCCACACTTTCCCTGAACAAACAAAATATTGTTAGACAACAGAAAACAATATCGATCGGGACCGACCACTAATAGATTCCACACCACCCACATATGGAACAAGTCTAATCAATACACAGAAGACAGCTGAGCTAATTTAAACAAAAGAGACCCTTCACTAATTGCAGTTAACATTTCAAATCAGGTGATTTTGCATGCGTAGTCAGTCCGGCGTCAAATCTGTAGTTCTAGAATAAAAAGGGAATGGGTGGCACTCCAGAAGCAGGTACTGCTGTAGTGATGTGAAGCGTTAACTCACTCCTTTAGTACCATAAATATTTCATCTATTTTATGCATTAGCGTATACAAAATTTATAATCTGTTTAAATCACCATGGTCACTGACATCATGAGATCTAATAGACTGAAATGGCTGGCGTATATTGAGAGAATGTCGGATGACAGAGAGGTAAAAACTGTATATACAAGGGAACTGAATGGTCGTAGACCACGGGGCAGGCTAAAAAGACGTGCGTATCCCCAAGTGGGAAAAGAAGGCCAACCAGAGAGATGCGTGGAACGGGGTGATATCTGAAGAAATGAACCTCAAAGGCTTAGAATGCTGAAGAAGGCCAATAAACCAGATGAGAGGAGGCGGGTGATATCTGCAGCAATGAACCTCAAGGGCTCGGAAAGATGAAGAGGTAAAAGAAGAAGTTTATGTATACATAGTATACAATTCTTAACGTATTGTGTTCCATATTTATGTCATGTAAGCTCACTGTCTTTGAATTCTGACTTGTGCTCTGTCTATCAGCCTATCGGATCCTGCCTCCTAGGCAAGCTCCACTTTAGTCAGGATTCCAACATTTACATAAAGGCAAAAAAAAAAAAAAAAGGTAAGACAGAAACAGCGTACAGATATTGAATGTCCTTTAGCTCAAGTTATAATTGTGTATATGGTTTATTATGTTTGTGAATATAAGCTTTTTAATGTTTGAACTTGTCTAATCACTAGCATGTCAAAAGTTGTCACTGGCAACTCCCTGACATACTGAACAAGGAATGGCAGAGCCACCACCTGAACACAGAGTTAAACCGACACTGGCATGTTAGAAGTTGTCACTGGCAACTCCCTGACACACTGATCAAGGAATAGCAGAACAACCACCTGATCAGAGAGTTACACCGACAAGAGGGACGCCGGCAAGACAAATACACTAGGGGATGATCGAATGTCAGGCATCAATCACTGAACAAATATTCTAAAAATGAGGAGGATGCTCAAGGGTCATATCGCATATTTTAGCGTGTAATAATAATATAATACTGTACTAAACTAGAAATAAAAGAAAAATAATATATTAGAAATAATATAAATGAAGGAAACAATACAGTTATTAGTGCTGCTTAGCACCATTAAAAAAATCGTAAACGAGGTTCTAGCTTACAGAGCACTAATGGAAAATAGTGCTCTAGAGGCATGGTGTCCGCCTCGAGTGCTGGGGTGGGGGTGGGGGTTCACAGGTTCAATCCCCGGTGAAGGCTATGATTTTTTCATGTGGACTTTTAGTAATTTTTCCTGGTCTCTGGGTAGTGATACCTGACGTCCGTGTGTATTGGTTCACACGTAAAAAGTCCCTTAGCAGTTGGAAATCGAAAAAGAAAGCATAACTGGGCTGCTCTAGCAAAATTTGCTACGGAGCTCGTGCACTGCGCTAATACCTCGGACTCATGCTTGAGTTAGAAATAGAACAGAGCACCTATGGATGACTACCCTTGTGCTATGATGTTGATCCTTTGTCTAAACTGAACTAAAAACTGGTAGATCAAGAAAGGTATTCAAATGGGAAAAGCGCTTAGTTATATTACCATACGCACACGCTCACGTACATCCACGCACGCGCACAAAGACACTCACATACAGATACAATACACACCGCACACACACACACACACACACACACACACACACACACACAGTGTACGCGCAAATACAATAAAGGTTATCTGCAGCGCATACACCGCAGCCTTTAGAACATGTTTCGTCGTAAGAATCCACTCCTAGTCTGACTGACTGACTTTCTACCCCACAAGAACATCATACAAGCGATAAACACCCGATGACACAAAGTGCCACCATGTGGATGAGGATCGCCGTGGAGAGGTCCCAGAAACCGCGTTCAGACACTTGGCCATATTTATGGCCTGCCTATATTGCGGCCCCTGGCAAAAGCCAGGTTGGGGCTTCAAATAACAAAAAATGTCGTCCCAAAAAAGACGAAACTGGATATAATTGAAGAATCAACTCTTTGTAAAAGTCAAGGGAAGTAATGGGTTCTTGTTGGCGTGATGCGGACTACATTGCCCACCAAGTGCCGACTGATCTATAAAATATATGTCCAGCACTATATGTCCAATGGGAGTCGCCGTGGTGTTTCGGATAGACGATCGCCCGCGGATCGGTGAGTGGTGGGTTCGGATCGTGACGGTACCGGACATTTCGCCCAGGTCGACCCAGCCTTGATGGGTACAAGGTGGAGTTCTGGAAAGTAAAGGCGGCCAGCGTGGTGTTGACAATATCATGAACTAAGTCCCGATTTGTCTATAAAATATGGGTCTAGTCCTAATTGCCAAATACGCCAAAAGGCTTGGAGAGGGTCCTTTACTTTACTTAATACATGCCCTATAGCCTGAGGGCCCGGAAAACAGTCCTAGCACTCTCTTCCACGGTGTGACTTTCGTACCACTGGATTTTTTTCCTTTTTTAACTTATACCATTAGTCGCTCTGGTAGCGTAGGACGGTAACATGGAGAAACTCGTGCATTAATCTCTAAGATACGAAGCCACCCAGCGTAATCAAAAGACAGGAATACGATACGCACAACCCTATACCAGCAATGTCACACAAATGGAAAATACTCCGAGCAACATAAATACTGACAGTAAACCTGGAAGCCTCACTCTTCCATAGCTGGGGGAGGAAGAAAATAAAAACCCAACTATCTGGAAGTTGTGCAATTAGGAAGCGAAGAACACGATAAGCATTCTGGCAGACTCATTCATTGTCTGGCTTACACCTAACACGCATATCGCATGACAATAAATCTAATAAACTGTATACAAAAAAGTCAAGATTACAAACACGGCCAGAAAGTTACGTGGTGGAAACGCTGTTTAAAAAAAAAGAAAGGGGGAAGAATTGCTTTCTTTCTTCGCAGGATTGTTAGCTTTTTTGTGTTTGTTAAGTCCTAAATAAATCTTGTGTTCGCAGAGGCTGTTTCCTTGGAAAGATACATAAAGGTATGACAGTTTACGAGACATCACCAACAATTGGATACACATCCCTAGGCCATGTCCAACCTCCTTTATTACAGAAAGACAACTATAGGACCGCTATGGCCTCACGCTAATTATTTTACAATTTCGGATCTATCCAAACCCAGAAACTGTTTTCAGTCCTTTTGGAAATTTAAAATTAAAAAAAAAAAAAACAACTCAAAATTTCAAAGCCATTAATGGTGGCCCAAAAACGACGGTTTGTAAACTTAGCTCGGTCTCCTACGACAGCGGTGAGGATTATTAGACTACATTTCTACTCTCCAACTCCCCTACCGTTTGTGTATAAACTATTTCCATTGATGTTTAAAAAAATTAATGGGGTGAGGGCCGGGGGGAGGTACTTTTCCATATTTTAAACATATAACTATTTTTTTGACATACATCACATCATTATTATTATTATATGTGTTTGGCTTTTCACTCCCCCGCACCAGTGATAAATGCTTCATGCTTCCACAAGGAGATACTAGGGCACATTCGGTCCAATGTTGCAGATGGCTTTCGTACCGGAGACGCTCTAAAATGCTATTTATTTCTAGTCAATATCGACTGAAGAGTGGAGGAATTTAGCGGCAGTGAAAAACATCACTCGCCAGAAAGATAGACTTGGCAGTTAAGATCGGCATAGCAAAAAGCGAAACGCACCACAGGTACATCAGAGGATTGTTATTTAACATAGTAATATTAGCCGCTGGACGTTGGGGTTCATACTGAGGGGAGAATCTGAGCACTTATCTACATGTCCTGAGTGCAACGATGATAACCTAACTGTCAGAGTATAATGCGGATGTGTGATGAAGGGAATGATAGTGGTGAGTCGTCATGTCTGTACTGAGTATCGGAGATACTACCCTGGAGGTCAGCCAAATAAAAAGACGACCGTATAATTCATGACTGAACTGTTCGCTTGAGGGAATTCACGAGTTCCCCAAGTCGGGAGCTGGACTGTGGAGGTACAATAAAACCAATCAACAGGCGTTCAACGAAATTATGATTGTGTATCGTTGTTACGTGGGTAGCCTGTTGCTGTAGATTACCATTATTCATATAGCTAGGTTTATTGCGCTTTGGTCACTATGGCATTATCTGTCCCCACACACTTGGTTACACACTTTGCGGACGCTGCACGATAACAGTGTAAAGTTCGACGGCAGTGGTAAGAGCTGTACTGAAGACGTGTGCGTTTAGACCCGGGTTCTATCCACTGGAATGTGAGAAGGCGTGAGTGGTGATTTGTAAAGCCCTTACTGCCTTAATTTCGGATAAGGACAGTGCCCACATCGTCAGAAGCAAACTACTACATGTTATATGGTGCTCATACAGGATTGTTGTGTGTGCTCTGAGAGTGTCTGTATCCCGTGGTTTTTTAGGGTATGCTTGTCTGTCACCGGCCTACAACCAGAGCCATATGCCGTTGCGGTAGAAATAAGGTCATTAAAACTAACTAAAGACTAACGATTGAAGACTAAAACAGAGATACTAGAGACTAACAGCAGCAGGACTGTGAGGCAGGATCCAATAGGTTGACAAGCAGGGCACAAATAACTTTTCAGAGACAGTGAATTTACATGACAGAAATCGTATTAATTTTTTTTTTTTTTTATTACTACGGTTAGACCTTTTGAGCGTCCAATCTCCCTTTTTTTTCCCACTTATAAAATGTGTGTGTGAAGTCTAGTTCTCTCCCCCCCCCCCCCCCCATACAATGTGTGTGAGAAGTCCAGTCTTCCCCCCCCCCCCCCCCTTTTTTTTTGTCTCTATGTTTTGTTTACTTCGTTTTCCCTGTACCCAGCTATGACAATTCTCGGCGTCAAACTGTATTTCTACTGATGTAATAAATTGTATTTCTTGTTTGGTTTCTGTCTACAGAAATATATACTGCAGTTTTCGCTTCCCTTCCCCTCTGCTTTTCACGCGTTCAGTTACCTTCAATAGCCATTAATTACTTCAGGTTTGTTTTCTTTGTTGCTTCTATAGAACGAAAAATATTTCAGCCCTGTTGTCTCTCTACAAAAATAGATTGGTTAGATGTATTCTACACATTATTAATTCAAAGAGGGTCATGATAAATTATGTTTTTTTTTGTTTGCCTTGAACAAAAAACATTAATATCTACGTTTTTTTTTTTAAATGTATTTCTTCTACAAAACCGAGATATTTGGTTTAGTGTTATTATGATTGTACACAAAATAAACCGTTATTAGTACTATTATTTTTATTTTCATTTTAGTTTTGCAATGAAAAAGAGCAAAGTGTGTTTTTTATGTTTTAATTTACAGACATAACGCATCGTCTGCATCCTTTGTTTTCTGACACACACGGACACACATATATTGATGTTATTAGTTGTTTTTTTTTTTTCTTTTTAAATGTTAAATATAGTAAAATGTTTAAATAAATTGGCTAGCTCCTGATCATCGTATGACATATAGTGAGTGTAAAGGATTTACAAAGCATGCTGAGAAATGTAAGCGCAAGGGTGGTAGCACCTTTAAATGCAGAACAGATAGGAAACTACGTTTTTTTTTTAAATATTATTATTAACTACAATGTCATCAAATTGCAGGTGCTAGCTAATGCGAAATCTGCTTAGAGTTCACACAATCTGATATACGTGACTGGAGCGTTGTTTCTGGGAGGCGGTGCGCCACAATAATATACATTAATAAAGAAACAGAAAATATATTGATCGGCACTCATAGGAAGAAGTAGAAATATAGAAGAACACACTAGTCAACATAAAAATCGAAAGCTGTAGTTACTGTGTCGGGAATCTAACTTGTCACCCCCAGACGGCGTTTGCGCCTCGCTATAGAAACAAGCGCACTAAGAACATAGTTAACTAGCACCCACTAAAATAGTTTCTTCTGTTGTGCATACATTTGGTTTCTCTGTTCAGATTCTACAATGATTGCTACATGACTGTGCAGACAATAATGGACCGACCGTCTGCAAGTTTCGCGCGTGGATAGTAGTTTTGAAGAACACGCATAAGAAAACACATGTGTGTCCGACATACAGACACACTTGACAAAACACACGTATTTGCATCACAAAAATCGGGTTGCCCTTTGTTGAGACATGATTAAAACGCTTTATAACAACCCTCTAGGGAGATCATCTTCAAAGACGAACATCTAAAGGTGCAAGAAAACTACCCATCCCATTAACCGACTTACTTTATGATATTGGCTATTTAACTAATAGAGAATATCATTTTTTTCATCTTTCGTTTGCGGGTTCTCTTTTTTTTTCTGTTATAATTTAAATGTTAGATATCCCTGGCGTAAATGTATTCGTTTTAGCTCTCTTGTCTCCCCGGCAAGTGGAGGCACATAGTAAATTCTCAACAATCACATTAGAGATTTGACTATCATTTTTTGTATGATAATAGAAGCACAAATAAAGGAACCTTTTCGAAGTCTTAGCTCATTGAGGACATATTGCTAAACCTATATTCCTATATACCAGTCGTTACTTGATGGATGGGAGTCACCGTGGCGTAGCGGCTAGGCGCTCGCGTGTCGATCGGAAGGTCGTGGTTTCGCTCCCTGGAGGAGCTTTACTTTTTTCAAAAATGACCTTGATCCCAGGTTGACCCAGCCTTGAGTGGGTACCGGGTGCAGTCCCGAGAATTAAACATTGTGCTGATTGGTCTATAAAAATTTAGGTCTAGCCCTATATGCCCTATACGCCTAAAGGCGTGGAAAGAGAACCTTTACTTACTCGATGGTTGATGTGGCCTACATCACGCAGACAGTCCTTACTTTACAGGACTTTAATTGGTACTGATTGTGGGCTGGGTCAGTCTAGAAGCTGGTTGTGTTGATCTTGCCCGATTTTATTAGAAAATCGTGTTTTTAGTCTTATGGCTTGTATTTGTATTTTATAATCTGGAGCTACATAATATACATAATGATTTTGTTTATCTAAAAAAGGCATATTTAGTGTAGATAAAGACAGTTTACGGAATGCTGTGAAGGCTTTGGAATACCAAGAAGTCAGTCACTATGACTAAACTATGTTTGGAAGACACTAATAATACAGTAACATATAAAGACAGAAAGTCAGATGACTTCAAAAACCACCCGGTTAAAACCAAGATGAGGCTCTGTCCCCGCTTCTTGTTAACTTGGCCCAAAGAAAATTATAAGGAAATATAAAGAAGAGTATAGTTTAGGAAAAAATAAACAAGAAGATTACTTGGCTATTTAGATGCCACTGATATCGTTGGAGAAAATTAACTGAGTCGGTAAAAACACCGTTTCTCTCAAAATAAACAGCTCACAAAATGGGATTAACTATCGATCAAGATAACATATGGTAATAACAAGACAGGGAAAAGATAAAAACTGAGGCCACATATAGATCTATAATAAGAAAATCAAAAGAACGGAAACATATATGTACTTGAGTGCAAACTTAAACTGCTCCAACCTGATGAGAGAAGAAATGCAATCTGAAATTCGCTTTGAAAATAAAGTAAACTATGCGCTTCAAAATTTCCTAAAGTCTTTATCTCCCAACACCAAGATCAGTATATATAAAACCTAGATGAAACCAATTGTTTGACATGTCCCCAAAACTTGGAGCACAACTAAAAAAACGAAACCTCATTACAGATGAAAAGCAACAACAAAATCTGTTTAAATCACCATGGATCACTGGCGTCATAAGATCTAATAAACTGAAAGGGCTGGGGCATATTGGGAAAATTCCCAATGACAGAGAGGTAAAAATTGTTTACACAAGGGAAATAAATGGTCGTAGACCACGAGGCAGACCAAAAAGACTACAGAGAGATAATATCCAGACAGACATACAAACACTTAGTGTCACCAGTTGGAAAGAGAAGGCCAACCAGAGAGATAAATGCAGGCAAGTGATTTCATCAGCACTGAACCTTAAAGGCTCCGAATAATGAAGGAAAAGAACAGAAAAAAGCCACTTTATATATTTCAGGTCTTAATATACTTGATTTAGCAATGCAGGCGTGAAATATTATGAAGAACCTATTGCACAGCACCTGAAAATGAGTTAACGTAACCATTTCGAGATCATTTTTCCTTTTCTTGGCAACTTATGGATGTGTGTCATCGACTGTTACTCGAAGCCCTAGGGAAAATATAAGAGCTTGTGAAATTAAATGTTACAAATCAATTCCTAAAATACCATTAACCATTTTTTTAAAAAGCCATCCTCCATGATTTAAGCATCGAGAACTAGCTCATAAACCTGTCTCGAAAATTGTGGTGTTCTGTCCACTTGAAACGTCATGGTGTCTTTGTGAGAACGGAAAACAAAGCAGAGGCCGACCGCCGCAATTGTGGATACAAGACACTGAAGATGTACTAGCTATGAAAGCACATAGGGCTGGAGAAAGACAGGCTTTTAGGCGTGCGGATCTGCTAAGAACCAGCTGATTGGTTGACTTCTTAAAATACAATTTGAATATCGTTTGGACTTTCCCTATTGATTTAATGAATGATTTCACAAAAATTTCAATTTCTGCACCCACATTTGTTTTACGGTGGCAAGGAACAAGATCCCTACGGTTCTGGAGGAACCGGTGAAGAGTCTCGGTCGCGTTTACGATTCGAAGCTATCTGACAGAGCGGAGGTCCGGCGAATACACGAGTCACTGGCTACAGGCCTGCTCGCGATCGAGCGATGCAGGCTGATCGGAAAATTCAAGGTATGGTGTCTCCAATTCATGTTGATTCCAAAGCTCCTATGGCCACTGCTAGTCTACGAGGTGACGATGACTGCAGTTGAAGCCATGGAGAAAAAAAATCAACACAGCCTTAAGAAAGTGGATTGGAGCACCGCCTTGTCTGACCGACGTGGCTCTGTATTGCAAACAGGCTAAGCTGGTACTTCCGTTCAAGTCGATAACAGAAGAGTTTAAAGTCGGCAAGGTAAGGCTCGCCATGCTCTTGCGCGAGTCTTCAGACCCAAATGTCACCGCTGTCCAGCCCGCTCTAAAGACTGGAACCAAGTGGAGAGTCCTCGATGCGATAGAATCTGCTCAGAACGCACTAAAATTGAAGGAGATTATGGGTTACACACAAACCGACCGTCGAGGCCTAGGGCACGGGAAGATGATTTTGGTGGTCGAAGGCCTCAGCCAAAGAACGCCGAGACATGGTGATACAAACGGTGAGGGACAACGAAAACGAGGTTCGGGTCCAGAAAGCAGCCCAGCAGTCGCAGCGGGGCCATTGGGTCAGCCTGGAGAGCGCATTGCCAAGAATACTCACATGGCGAATGACCCCGCTGCGACTGAGCTTTATCGTTCGTTCGGCGTACGATGTATTACCGTCCGGTGTTAATATGGTTAAATGGTCTGCGACCAACGATCCGACTTGCCCGTTGTGCAAATCAAAGCAAACTCTTGAGCACGTCCTGTCCGCGTGCAGGAAAGCCCTAGGTCAAGGCCGATATACCTGGCGCCACAACAAGGTGCTAAAGGAGTTAGCAGCCGTTGTCGACCAGGCTAGAATGAGGGCTAACGCCAGAGCCAGTTCTAGTATCGCCCCCATTCGTTTCCTCAAGGCTGGGCAGGTTCCAATTGGTAAGGTCAACAAAAACGCATTCGCTCCATCGGTGCTAGACTCTGCGAGGGACTGGTTACTGGCGGTTGATCTGCCAGGCCATGAACGGTATCCCGAGTTGATCCGTAAAACCGGCCTGCGACCGGACATCGTTCTCCATTCTGCGCAAAAACGGCAGCTCATCCTGATTGAGTTGACGGTCCCGTTTGAGTCGCGTATGGAGGAGAATCATTTGTACAAGCTCGAAAAGTACAGTGATTTAGCAGCCGGTTTGAGGAGAAACGAGGCTTACACAGTACGGGTATTTGCCGTCGAAGTGGGAGCGAGAGGCCTCGTTTCCACTTCGCTCTACAATGTGGTAAAAGAATTAGGATTGCGCGGTAATGAACGGAAACGAACACTCAAAAAACTGGGAGAGGTGGCCGAAAGGGCCTCTAGCTGGCTGTGGACGCAGCGCAACAACGTAGGGGACGGGCCTCGGTGAGCTGGTCCGGGTATCTAGTGGAAAAGAGTTTCTCATCCCTTTGAAAGTCCATCGTGTCCGAATTGTCTGCCAGTGTTCCTCTGCCAACTGCTAATAAAAGTCCAACATGTGTCCGTTAAACCAAATAAGCTTGTCGCTCGGTCGTCCAGGCACGCTGACTGTTCTAATTAAGCTGCCGTGGTGGCTTCTTATCTCACAGTACCTCCTTCGAAACCACCAAGTCGTCTTGTCTCTGGCCGAAATAATAACACTATCCGGTAATTCCGTGCAGCGGGGAACCAGCCCTGAGCTTCATGAACTCAGGTGGGCCCACCTCCGAATACGTTTAGGAATCGTGGGCCGAAACGTGTGTCGACAGAGGATAATTTCTACTGATGACTGGTAGATCCCCGCTGTACTTGCTCCCTGTGAGTTTATTCTTATTACACTTGTATTACTCTTTGTCCACTATTTATCAAAGTATTCTTCGTGTTTTAAATGATGCAGAGTGGATTCGGTTTATTTTTGTCTCCTCACATGTTACTGTCATTCATACTGTCACTTTTTTGTGATAAAGATGTTCCCACATAATAAGCTAATAAAAACTTTAGCACAATCTCACCATATGGCCTTGGTTCAGCGCTGGATATCTTAAAAGCAAAAGGATGACTTTGGTGGGGTTCTGATTAAAGAGGGAAAAAAAAACAGGAATGGGGGGGGGGGGGGGGCAGGTGTTAAAGGAAGATGCTCCACTATATTGATTTATTATAAGTATATAAAGGGACAGCGTGGTCTCAAGGCATGGTGTCCGCCCCGAGTGCTAGAGGTGCCGTGTTCAATCCCCGGTAAGTGCTGGGGTTTTTTCATGTGGACTTGGAATTCTCTGAGTAGTGAGTTCGGTCTTCCGTGTGCATCGCTGCGCACGTAAAACATCCCTTGGCAATTGGAAATCGAAAAAAGTAGCTTAACAGCGCTGCAAAATTTTAAGTAAAAAATCGACCCTAAGTATTTCAGAATCCTCGACGGTGCTACAGAGCCTGTGCACTGTGCTGAACTTCTTCGGACTCAGACTTGAGTTTAAAGAAGAACGGAGCACTTATGGTTTACTACCCGTTTGCCATGATGCTGATCCGTTGTTTAAACCTCAAACCCCAAACCGCATGGAAGATGCAACACTATATTGATTAATTGATTGAATACCTTGCTTACTGCGTGTCGCTTGCATCTACAGTATCTGTTTATTATTATTATAATATATATATATATATATATATATATATATATATATATATATATATATATATATATATATATATAAACTGCATAAATCACTTTTACTAACCTAATACATATTAACATGCATGCTTTGCTAATGCCATCTTTGTAACTTATCACTCAAATGCGTGCTATCTGCGCTTCATCTGTTTGAACAACTGCTGTTGCTGAAACGGTTTTCCGATTAGGCAAGCAATGATTGAGCAACTTCTGATAATTTTGATTTGGTTGTCATAAGACCGAGCATACTGCTAGGTAGATAAACATGCAAGTACAGGTGCTGGATTTTCCTGAGGTTATCAGGTGTGTTAACACTCTAGCGCATCATGTTTTTAGAACTATACGTTTGTAGAAGTTCACATTAGTTTACTTCATATAATCAAAGGCTTGAGACCGGATATTTTAGAATTAGACAATATGGGAAGTTTTGGCCTAGGCAACATGTTCATTTTCTGCTTTGTTTGTGCTTCAGATGTTGCATTATGGTTACCCATTTGTGCTTCAGATGTTGCATTATCGTTACCCGTTTGTGCTGCAGCAGCTGGTGGAATTGATAGAACTCTAAGACTTTCGTACGATACACCCAGGTGTGAATCCTTGGCAAGGTAATGGAGTGGCAGACATAAACATCATGAGCGGCACATTTCGTGGTAACTGCACTACCCATGAAACCTTACATTATCAGTCTCAAAACCTGCATGTTTTACACCAACTTAAACAGTGATTTTATAAGTAGTTGGGGTATATCAAAACGTATATAGGGTTTAACGCTTCATAATGCCGGGATGCCGGGTTTGATCCCAGCTGCCCGCCATACGCCAAGCCTTGGTTTCGACAGTGGTATCAAGAAAGTCGACCGTCCAGAGAGCAATGGCAAAACACTGGGCGTAAATTTGCCTAGAAAAACCACACAACAGTCAGGGGCTGTTGTGGTTGGTTCTGTAACGTCTTGTAAAGGATACGCAACTAACGAACCTTATATAGGGTTTACAGTTGGGTCTCCCCTTTCCCTATGGAAGTTACTTCTGTAGCGATGAAACTCTCGCCTGCACTTCACAATGTCATGGGTTCAGGTCCTTGTTGTTTTATTTATAAATAAATTTGGCTTTCAGTTCGACCCAGTCTGAAAACGGTACAAGATCAAAGTCATGGGAAATAAAGGTGACCGGCGTGATGTTGGCCACATTATCCACAGAGTGCCCATAGATCAATTAAATACAGATCGAGTCATATGTACCAAATACATCTGAGGTGGAGAAAAGAGTCCCTTACTTTACTTTTACCTACATTCCCTTCAACAAACACTGGGCTATTGAGTGTGTATGGACTCATCTGTATCCTTTATGAAGTCTAGTCAAGTACCTATGGCCCTCCGTTCAATGTAGTTTCATCGATGTTTCCAGTTCCTAAATCTATTGCTTTCCGTTCTTATTTCCGTTTTGTCATTTCCAATCTTCTTTTTATAATGTGCCTGATATATCGCAGTAAACATTCCAACCAACTGTAAACAAATTATGTCGGTTTATGCTTATGACGTGAAATGTCTGAGACAAGAAAATCTAGTCTCATGAAGTTTCTACACGAAGAAAGAAGAGTGTAGGGGAAAGAGTCAAGAAGAAAAAACATTCTCTGTGGAATTACCTGTGCGTCAGGTTTTTTTAAGACCAAGTACCGGTTTTCATTTTTGTTTACAGTTTAACGGCGGTGTCAAAATACATGGTGTATCCTCATAAAATAAACACAGACATTGACAAAAATGCGTACCTAGTGTACACATACACACACTTATATATATGCACGCATGCATACATACATATTTGCATATACGTATAACCTGAAGATACATATACGTACAAATACAATAACGCACACATTTACACCTACAGGTATGCATGCACACGTGGAGGTACGCATGCATTCACACACGCTTACAGTAGATTTACATGCACACATACATATACACTTTGACACCTGCTATACATACCTACCTACCTACCTACCTACCTACCTACCTACCTACCTACCTACCTACCTACCTACCTACCTACCTACCTACCTACCTACCTACCTACCTACCTACCTACCTACCTACCTACCTACCTACCTACCTACCTACCTACCTACCTACCTACCTACCTACCTACCTACCTACCTACCTACCTACCTACCTACCTACCTACCTACCTACCTACCTACCTACCTACCTACCTACCTACCTACCTACCTACCTACCTACCTACCTACCTACCTACCTACCTACCTACCTACCTACCTACCTACCTACCTACCTACCTACCTACCTACCTACCTACCTACCTACCTACCTACCTACCTACCTACCTACCTACCTACCTACCTACCTACCTACCTACCTACCTACCTACCTACCTACCTACCTACCTACCTACCTACCTACCTACCTACCTACCTACCTACCTACCTACCTACCTACCTACCTACCTACCTACCTACCTACCTACCTACCTACCTACCTACCTACCTACCTACCTACCTACCTACCTACCTACCTACCTACCTACCTACCTACCTACCTACCTACCTACCTACCTACCTACCTACCTACCTACCTACCTACCTACCTACCTACCTACCTACCTACCTACCTACCTACCTACCTACCTACCTACCTACCTACCTACCTACCTACCTACCTACCTACCTACCTACCTACCTACCTACCTACCTACCTACCTACCTACCTACATACCTCTCTCTCTCCCTCCCTCCCTCCCTCTCTCTCTCTCTCTCTCTCTCCCTCCCTCCCTCTCTCTCTCTCTCTCTCCCTCCCTCCCTCCCTCCCTCTCTCTCTCTCTCCCTCCCTCTCTCCCTCCCTCTCTCCCTCCCTCTCTCCCTCCCTCCCTCCCTCCCTCCCTCCCTCCCTCCCTCCACGCATGCACACACACACACACACACACACACACACACACACACACACACACACACACACACACACACACGCACGCACGCACGCACGCACGCACGCACGCACGCACGCACGCACGCACGCACGCACGCACGCACGCACGCACGCACGCACGCACGCACGCACGCACGCACGCACGCACGCACGCACACACACACACACACACACACACACACACACACACACACATACATACATACATACATACATACATACATACATACATACATACATACATACATACATACATGCATACATGCATACATGCATACATACATACATACATACATACATACATACATACATACATACATACATACATACATACATACATGCATACATGCATACATGCATACATGCATACATACATACATACATACATACATACATACATACATACATACATACATACATACATACATACATACATACATACATACATACATACATACATACATACATGCATACATGCATACATGCATACATACATACATGCATACAAACAAGCATACATACTTACAGACATACATACTTACGGAAGTCATACATAATACATACTTACAGATATACATAAATACATACATACACAAAGACAGACATAAATACACACATACACATATAAATACACGCAACAACACGCACGCACGCGTGCTTACATGCACACACACACGCGCATACACAAACGCGCACATACGCGCGCGCGCACACACACACACGCACATTCACACACACACGCACATACACAGACGCACACATGCATACATGCAGGCATACATGCAGGCATACATACACATATACTTACACACATATGCATGTCATTTCTCCATTAAACCTTGCTTAATTATAATTTAAAACACAGATGATTTAGATACAATTTTTTTTTTACAGATTACTGCAGAATCGACGTCGTTCATTATGTGTAGATATTCATGTTCAATTACAGCTCTGCTGAGTTCCAATCAAGATGTCAATCCAAGCTGCAAAAACCATGACACAAGAATTCGTCAGATAACCCGGAGGATGTGCAAGGTGAATTAATGTTATTAGCAGGAATATGACTGCGACGTTACAGAACAGGCTGGCCTAACGTCTGCAGCCTTACTCTTGTCTTAGAAGTCGGAATCCTCTCCTCTATACGATGATGAAAGCTTGTTTAATTTTTCTTCCCTCGCCCGGGAAAGGGAGTTGGGAGGGGGGGGGGATGTTGAGAAATAAATAAACAAAAACCCTAATGTGCATAGTTCATGACGACTGAAAAAAAAAATTACCCGTAGGGCTTCCAGGATTAACGTCTCAATGATGAAGGATCGAATAAACGAACAAATGAATGAGCGAATGAATGAACGAACGAACAAACTTTTTTTTTAAGGGTTAGGAATTAGATTCACAGGCCCCGTAAAATTCAACGCTTGTAGTCTCCCTACTTTTATACATCATTTCATTCATACATAAAGAGACGAAGCAAACACAGAAAGAATCCTCGCCGTCGAGGTAGGCGCAAATGGTCTCATTTCCACTTATATGTACAATGCGAGGAAACGAGCGCAAACGATCACTAAAACAACTGGACGAGGCTGCTGAAAGGGCCTGGAGCTAGCTCTGGACACAACCGAACGTCGTGGGGGACGGGCCTCGGTTGGCTGGTTCGGGTGTCTAGTGGAAAAGAGTCTTATCCCTAAAAGTCCATCGTTTCCGAATTGTCTACCGGTGTCCCTCTGCCATTTTGCCAACAAAGTGTGCGATATACAACCGTAACCTTGCAACTTGGTCGCCCAGGTGCGCCAACTGTTGTAATAGGCTACCGCAGCGACTAGTGATAAACTTTAGCGGGCCCATCCTCTGAAATTGTCTAGGAGCTCGTGGGCCGAAACAATTGTGGACTAGGGATTACTTCTACTGATGATTGGTAGACTTCTGCTGTACATGCTCCCTTGATGAGTTTCTTCTTTTCAACAGCAGCTAAATTAGAAGAACTGAAATGTGCACATTTCTAGCTACAGTAAAGCGTAGTAATTGTATAAATCTACGGAACATGTGCGCTATTTGTAAAATTGTGTTATCTTCTATGATGGCATGTAATTTATTATTCTTAGTCAGTCTTTCCTCTTGATTCTAAGGCGGAACACAGGGCAGAGGTTATAGCTAGCTGTCTACTTATGGTTGTTCGTTGCCACCTGCGTTAGGTCTATGTTTGTTATGCGCAAGGTTAAGCCTTTCCTGATGATGGTTCTACACAGGGTCTCTCTTGTTCTTCTCCGTGTTCTTTTCCTTCCGGTATCTATATAACGGCTTGATGGGGGAGTCTGGTCTTATCTATTCTGAGTGCATGACCAATGTAATCTGTGCTCAGATAGTATTCGAAGTTTTCGACTGTACGTATCAAACAGCTACAACTGTCGGAAACCCTGTTTAAACCGTAAAACTATATAGCACTAAATAACACAGGGACCCCACAAAACGATTACGAAGTAACCTGTACTAAGTGTGAGTTGGTCTTGACTTTTCTCTTTGTTACGTTGCTTTGCTCAAAAGCAACAACAAAAACAAAAATCTCCTCTATTAAATAATAAATGATTAAAAATAGAGTCATCTCCACAATAGATGTTAACCGAAATGTAATCACTGCTGACTATACGAATATTACGTGATGAGACCTCAATCTTCTCTACAGATCGACTCTCCTAACACTGTTTGAATCCACAGAACAGTCTCTTACTGTAACAGTAATGGATAGGCAATATTATACAGTTACAGTGGTTACAAAACCAAAGGTCGATCAAGCAAAAGATGGGAAACGGAAGTATCAGAGACAATGACAAGTCCAGCGATGCGAATTGTAACTGTTACTATAGTATGCACCTGACAACACACAGATAAATATGCCAGGCAATAATTTATGCAATCTATTGTTCGTATTTTCTTTGTTCAAATATATATATATATACATATAAATACATACATACATACATACCATTTTTCATAAGGACACTAATGGTTGCATTGTGCAAACATTGCTTTCAATTGTCAAACTACCGTTTTTCCTTAGATACTATCTGCATCAAACAGTGTACACACTCTTTGTGAACAATATTGCAATATTCATTCATTTATTCATTCATTTATTTATCCATTCATTCATTCATTCATTCATTCATTCATTCATTCATTCATTCATTCATTCATTCATTCATTCATTCATTCATTCATTCATTCATTCATTCATTCATTCATTCATTCATTCATTCATTATCCTGTTGTTCCATTATATGTTACATAGCGTCCTCTATCTATTCCTCCATTCCGTTCTGTCCTGAGCAATCAGTTCGATATAATCGATGGAATCCAGGCCAACAGCTTTGATCTCTCTCATTAACTTTCATCTTACTGTTTCTTTGGGCGCCTTCGCCTAGCTACTCATTTTATCTCCCATTGTGAGACCCGTTTGGTGATTCGCTGCTTCTTTCTTCACAGCATGTTTTCATGTAGCGCCATATTCTCTGACTTATAACTATTGATATTAGTGGTTATATTAGTGGTTAAATTGCAATATGGTGAAATATATTTTGAGATTTTATTTCCAGGTGATAATTTGTGGTTTCAAACAAAAAGTAATTAAAAACATGCTTTCAAGAGAATAATTCTATGAGTTTACGCAGGGTTTATGGATGTTTCCAAATGCAAAACGATGATGTACTCGAAAAAAAGGCGATATTTTACCACAGTTTTGGTAACTTTAACAAGTTTGTTTAGGGCAGCTAGGTGATGGTTCATTGCTGACAAATTATTTTTGAACAACTAGCTTGACTGATAGCTTATAATAATGAATACAAATTAGCCAGCAAATTTAATTCGCGATGCAATTAAATTTTGTGAAGATAAATATTTAATCTCCTGCTTCCGTTAGTGTATTTTAAAAAAAAGGAAAAAAAAATGTATGCAAAAGTTATGTGATTCATTTGATAAAAAGAAAATGTGTTGAAAAAGGTGTATGTATCGATATTAGAGCAGAGTCTCAAACAGTATTGAAGTGATTTATTCGTTCGCTTGACTCTCTGAAGACATTGAATCTGATTTCTGAATCTTCTTTCTTTTCACAAATGCAGATGATTCGAAGATCCATTAGGGCTTGTTGCTTGAGGAACCGAGTTTCATAATTTATTTGAGCCTCAAGGCAAGCAAACAGCTGCTCTGTTGACAGAGACCGAGCCATCTGGGATAAAACCCAGTGCAATGAAATCAATCATCATGTCTGCAATTCTATTTTTTATCCTAACTGACCAGGAAAATACGTTCCTGTTTTTCGACCTGAAACTTCTGCTCCATTTAAATCTCTGAGACTTATGCGGATCTTTTTTTTTTTTTTTCATCGAACACCGGCTGTGAATTCCAGTGGAAGGTCAGGTAATCGTCCGCTTGGACTTTTGGCTTTCACCTGGGCCTGATTTTTGCGTGTACAACCGTTTTTTATTTCCCTGCCTCATGGGCAGCTGTACGCCGACTTCGAAGGAAGACGTCAGGCCTATTTCTAGGGTGACTGTGGCCATTGTTTTGTGTGGGTCGAGACGTTGCCTGATTTGTGTGGTGTCCACTTCGTCTCCTTTGCCGCAGGTATTGCCCCCGGAGTACCCCCCTGGGTCGGCCCCCTGTGGAACAGTTAGCCCTCAAGGGAAGGCAGGGGCAGATCTTGGGCATTCCCCGCCATCCAAGGAGGCATCCATGTATGCAGAGCCGACACATGGCGCTCTGGTTCTGGGCTCACCCAAGGAATCGTCACGTCCTGCACAAGCCTGCTTAACCTCACAACCGTATCAGGCTTCCCGCTCGACAGGGGCTGCGCCCTCTGGGGGTCAGCGGGGAGCAGCCCGCGGGTTTTGGACTTTTGTAACCACACAGATAGGTACATTCTTTTTTCCTCCCACGTTAGATTTCTTTGACGAGCCGTTAGCCCGACAGATTTTACATCCTGCATCAGGCATATCGTTATCACTTATGCGGATGCATTTTCCCTACTTTAAAATAATAATTTACCATGCTATGGCTCCGGCGTTTAATTATTAACAAGCAATGACGTAAAAATCGACTAGTTAGTGGTGTTTCTTCCAAAGTCAGAGTGCATCTCCTTGAGAGGCGATAACCAACACTACGCATACACATAGGGCAAATCTTTTAAAGGGATATGCATGCAAAACTCAATTTCTGGAACGAGGCCAAATTCCAGAAGTGATCAGACAACTAAAGAATTACTTCCCTCCCCCCCCCCCTCTTTTTTCCCTCCAAAATACAAGTGAATTCTCAAACTTGGAATCTGCGCTACACATATGTACTATTGTATACATGCGGTTAATTCTAAGTTCTGCCCAAAACGCGCGGTAAGGAATTAAAGAGTGTGGTGAAAAGGATGAGGAGTTCATTAGGTGAGCTAAACTCGAAAAGATCGGAGGACCTAGCAAAAGTTGATTGAGGATATATTATCCCTTGAAGCATACACGTCATACGAATAAGAGAGATACCCAATATAAAACGATTAATAATAAAGCAAAAAAATCTGTTTATGCGAGTTGCGCATCTAGTAAATGTTGCAAGAAATATATTTTAATTGACCTGTTTGGCACTCGATGGATGAAGTCGCAACATAAGACTAGCCGCCTTCAGGTTCAGGGACATCATCAGGTACCCTAGTTAAGCTTCCAACAGGTAAGCCAAGACAATGTTGAAGAAAAATGATATGACACTATTTTGAAGAAGAAGAAGAAGAAGAAGAAGAAGAAGGAAGAAGGAAGAAGAAGGAAGAAGGAAGAAGAAGGAAGAAGGAAGAAGAAGGAAGAAGGAAGAAGAAGGAAGAAGGAAGAAGAAGGAAGAAGGAAGAAGAAGGAAGAAGGAAGAAGAAGGAAGAAGGAAGAAGAAGGAAGAAGGAAGAAGAAGGAAGAAGAAGGAAGAAGAAGGAAGAAGGAAAA
>CAJHNH020000109.1:142500-187500 GCA_905116865.2 Candidula unifasciata
AATGTGCTGGTTAATTATCTTGCGAACTTCGTCATTTGTGATGTGGTTTATGTGAGGTATGTCAAAATGTTTTATGAAAGATCGCATGTCCAGTGCTTGATTAGAGGTCGATGTTTAATAACCACGATGCGATGCTGACTTTGTGTGCTAGTGCGCTTAGCAGTCTAAACTTAGTTAAAAAAAAAATGATTTTGGTTCCTTATAGTATCTGCTGTTTGGTAAGGACTTACAAGTGACGTTCAACCCCAACAGGACCGCACAAATAGCGATTAATAAACAGTGACACAAAGTGCCACCATGCGAATGAGAATCTCCCGAGCGAAAGTCCCAGAAACTGTTATGTTATTTTAGGGCCCAGACCACAGACGGAAAAGGGGATGGGGAAAGGGGGGAAGAATTGCGAAAAAACTGCGTCTAATATTAGGATAGAGCTAAGATGACTTAGTTGATTGGCAAGGACTGATGTCGTCTGGGCATGATTTCTCGAATGTATCATAGGTCACTAAAAACTGATCCTAAATATTTGAAATGATTGACTTGTTCTACGTTGTGACCTTTGACATAACTGCTGCAGATATGCCAACTGGATTATTAGTGATTACCTTAGTCTTTTTTGTTTTTTATTTCCATGCCATACTTGGTGGGTGTTTCCTCCCTCAAGTAGGTTTACAAGTTTGACTAGCTTTTTTTCTTTCAAGGTCAACTTGTCGATGTCATCTGCAAACCGGTTGGTTACAATTTATTCTTCTATACTAACTGTTCTATGATGTTTTTTTAGGGTGCCAGTCATAATTCTTTCTATGAGAACGGTAAACGTGTTGGGGAGAGGAGGCAGCCCTATCTTACTCCTACTGTTGTCTGGAACCAGCTCCGCGTGTGTCCGTTTAGCGTGACTATCTAAAGATATAGGAAATTAAGGCCACAAACAAACATTCGTCTTGATCCGTACAGGAGTTTTAGAGACAGTTGTTACAGTGTAAAGGTACGACTTTTGAAACACACTATAGCATCCACGATTCTACGGCTTCCAAAATGTAACTCAAAATATAATCTTGAATATTATACAACAACGTATAAAAATAGTTAGTTGCGTATCCTTTACAGGACGTTGCAGAACCAAACCCACCATTTTGTAGTTTTTGTGGTTTTTCTAGGTACATTTACGACCAGTAGTTTGCCATTGCTTTCTGGACGGTATGATCTCGGTACCACTGTCGAAACCAACGCATGACAAACCGTCCGCAGCTGGGATCGAAAAAGTATAGGTAGAAATACATAAATTTTCGGAACAATCAGGTAATCGCAGTTGCAACTTAACAGTAAACGGAGATAGATGCCCTGTTTCTATGCAAACCAAAGCCAGACATAATGTCCATCACTTTCCCTTATGAGAAAAAAGAAAATCGGTTCATTGTTAATATCCTGCCAAGATGACGTCACAGGGCAGTCCAACATTTTAGAGGATGGTAAGACTGGATTCCCCGGCTTTCTGATGCTTTTAACGACCCTAAGACAAATAGAACTGGCACTTACCCCAACCCCCCTACTTCCCACGAATGTATGCAGCATAGGTCTCACGACTGCATGCAGGCTATGTACCCCCCCCCCCCCCACCCCACCCCTGAAATATTAGACTGTCCCGTCACCTGCGAATTTCCCCTATTTGCGGTAGGATATTATAACAGCACCACAATTGTATACAAGCTGAAGTCTTGGCTAGTCTTACAACAAATATAATCATTAAATGCATAAGGCAACATTCAGCAGTGCCAACACAAACAGCCTAACACTAAAAATGCAGTGCATCAAAGATGGAAGCAGCAGTTACAACAGATCAGTAGCTGCACACGCAATCAGTCGCACAAGGCACTGCAAGTTTTCTGGCAACAGGTCACTGGCCATTTTCTGAATCTGCATTTCACAAAACCAATCAATTTGAAGGCGCTCAAAATGAAATCCGCAGTCCACAGCGTCGCGGCATGTACTCAGCTCAGTAGATAAGCGACACAAATATACTTTCAAGCTACATGTGCAGAACAATACAACAGCTAACTATTGAGGGAAACAAAAGCTTTGCCATGACTAAAAAGAAACAGTTTGCTACCATTATGCCATATCCATCGCACAATCGCAGGATGCGCCTGGTAGTAATGGTGGGGTACAGACTTGTAGTTAATGAATAGACACACCCAAATATAAGACATTTCCTACAGCTTGTAACGCGTTTCGTAATGCCGGGGTGCCGGTTTTGATCCTAGCCACATACTAATTGTCTTGCGATGGTTTCGACAGTGGTACTGACCGTTTAGTAAGCAATGGCAAATTAGTAAACATACAATTTGCCTAGAAAAACCACAACACCCACAAAATGTTTGGTTAGTTCTGCAACGTTCTGCCAAGGATACGCAACTAAAGTTTAACTACGGCTAGTAAGATCTTTAGACAGTAACGCAGCTCAGGCAAGTCGCAGATGTTCATTGCTTTACATTGTTGCAGTCGAACTCTTGTATGTCCCAGATTCGCGTTCCGGTGTTTTCGTTCGCTAACATTACAGAGCCTGAAGAAAGTTCGATCAAGCCATTTAAGGACGTGTTTATAATTGGCTTGTTTTTCCAGGTAACGTTTTTTAATAGAAGAAGAAGAAGTCACTCTTACATCAACCCACATTATTAGCCTCTTACGACATGTCTGCAGACTGAAAATGTTGCCATTCTGTGTTTCCTTTATGGTCTCCAGGAAACAAAAAATCAAGAAATAATGCAAAAGTTGGGCGGGGGGGGGGGAGGGGCCAACACGTACATGCTTGAAAAACGCTTTATAGCATACAGCACCAAATTTAATATAATTTTCTGCTACAGTAAGACAAGGAACTTAAAACACTTGCACACAGAACTAACACTCACCCGAATAGCGCTATCCTTCCGCTTTGAGCTGAATTTGAACATGCTGACTAGAATTCTCCCAACAACGATCTCTGCTAATATCAGTCGTACCTCCCGCACGATGTTAATCCAAGTTCGTAGCAGGCATGAATTGTGATGGCACCAGACAATATACCACAGAAACAGCATCCCTGCCCCAGCGTTTTGCGGCCACGGTCATGACAACCCGCTGTAGAAAGCTGTTCACTGTAACTGAAATGACAAAACAGTAATAAGACGTAATCAAAGGCTGCCACTAGTAGAGGAACAGGGGTAGAAATCAATAAACTAGCAGCAAATGGAATTCAGTTTTTAACGTCACGTGTCTAACCAGAACAACATACTGTCAGCGGAACTCAGTTCAGTTTCTCATCTGGCATTGTTAGTTTTCAAACTAGAAATATAGGTCAATCTGTAAGGACTACACGTAGTCTGTTCGATACAACCTAGGCCTTGTGCATTGGAGAAGGTAGCTTCGATGTCTTCTTCTTCTGCTTTAACATTCCGAGCGCTTGAGGTTGACTGCTGCCGATATCACCCGCCCTCACTCACCTCTCTTGTTGGCCTTCTCTTTCCAGATGGTAACGAAGTGTTTGCAGGTCTCTCTGCACATTATCTCTCCGTCGTCTTCTATGTCTGCTTTATGGTCTTCGACCATTCATCTCCTTTTTGTACACTGTTTTTCCTCTCTTTCATTTGACATTCTCTCAAAATGCCCCTGCCATTTCAATCTATTATGTCTCATGATGCCAATGATTAATAGTGATTTAAACAGATTATGAATATTGTTGTTGTTTCTCCTCTCCATTCCACGCTGTTCACATCTTTGATAGGTCCAAAGATGCGTTGAAATACTCTGTTTTCGAAAACCCGTAATAAGCCTTAATTTCTTTTAGTTGTGCTATAAGTCACTTCATCGCTGGACCTAACTGTTAAAACCTTGGCTGTTGGTTCTTCTGGTCTCTCAGAAAATAGCGCATTTGTGTGAAATGTAATACTTTCTTTTTATCTATTATCAAGAGGCAGTTCAGTAGTGTCCTAATCTTTTTCTGCATTTATAACTCATACAATGAGCATATAGATGTTTCGAGCATAGTGGCAAGCTTCAATGGAAAGGTCACGGGTAGTGAGCATACATTGAATCTTTTACCAAGCTATGCTGGCGTGGTGGATAATGAACAGGCACACATATTGGCTGGATATGCACCACTGCTCCCAGGTCGACTTAGCCTTGATAGGGTACCGGGTGCAGTCCCGGAAAGTAGTGGCGGCCGGCGCGATGCTGACCACATCAACCATCTTCTGCCGATTGATCTATAAAAATATGGGTCCAGCCCTGTATGTCCTATATGTCTAAAGGCGTCGAAAGGGTAATTTACTTTACTTTTTACTTTTGTAGTACAATGGAACGCTGTGGTCTAGAACGAACAACAAACAGATGTAAACCAATTAGGAAACAGGAACTACCTAAAAGGAACTAGTTAGATGTAAAGGTTAACTGAGTGATAATAACCACAACAGCCATCACGCGCTGATTGTCTATACAAATATGTGTAGCTAGTACCAGGTACCCAAAGATAGCTGCTGTATCCGGGTAGCAAGAATCCTTACATGTCGTTCTAGTGATCACAGGATCGATACACTATCGAGAGGCATTTTTGTAAGATATGATCAAGTATTCCTTATTACCACTCGTAAAAAAAAAAAAAAGTTAATAAAGGCCAAAGGCGATATTTTAGACAAGTGCAGAAATATAGAGCACTATGTAAGAAAGAAAAAAAAAGGGTTTATGAGCTGAAATGCTATAGAAAGATTCTCATATCATGGACACAGAAGAGGAGAAATACTGACATTAAAAAGTTCTCAACATACAGGAAGATTGGCTGATAAACAGCATCTTGTGTCGGATGCTAAAATATTTTGGTCATGTCAAGCGCCATGGCAGTAACAGCAGAGGACATGGAACAAGGAAGGAGAGGCAGCGGTCGACCATCACGAAGATGGGCCCAATATATTAGTGACTCTTTGAATATGAAAGTACACGAGACGGGAGAGCCGGCGAGAGACCGAGTTTCTTTTCTTGATGAGAGTTGCTATCTGCAAAGTACCTGCTACATGATGGTGAAAGAAAGTAAAGCATTGCAATGACTCTCTTTACTCTCTGTCTAAGGCTCTAGTCATTTTCAGACTTCGCCAGTGTATACTGGCATATCATAATTCAACAGGCTGAACTACAAAAAGTTGTGAACACCATACATGTGATCGCTGTCAATGTTTTTATTCATACAAACACAGCTGACTTATCGGCCAGGGCACATAGAGGAAAAACACATCAAGGGGTAATTAGGTTCTGCCACTTGACACAGCATCACTCGAATTTATCAAATACTGTACACATAACATTTGGTACATAATACATCAGCACAATCCAAGTATACTCTTGGAAAAATTTCTAGAGGTCTCGGAGGAGTGGTTTTACATAGGAATTTTCAGAATTCCTTGTTCAGATAAAAATTGCATCCCAGATGTTTGAAAGAGGCGATGGCTCGAAGGCAACTTATCAAAAACATCAGAAAGAGATATTCATCATTTTTTGAACATGTTTAGAGAAGAGGGAAATTGGAACATGTTGTGACGACTGGAAACACCCATGAGTAGATTCTAGTCCGCCATTTGTCATGGCATGGAGGGGTGCACTAACTGATACACGGAGTTGTGTATTGCACATTGCAGAGAATAATGATAGCCCATTCCAGTGGGCAAGGCACCAAATGATGATGACCCAGGCGCAATGATCACTCCAGCCTAAAAATTCGAAATTGTGGGTGATCTTATGTTTATCACAATTGACGTCATTACACTCTTGGCAGTACCATGCGCGCTCAGTCGTCAGAGGCAGAATCATCAGTTTTGACTATTGCCCAAGTGAAGCTGGTTACAACTTCTATCTTGACCTAGGAGACGGTACTGATGTGATTCATCAGGTTTCACTGCGAGGTAAACATTGGAATCCTTAAATCTTCTGACAAGTAAGAACTAATTGCATGATATTTATGACATCATCCATCGAGTGCCGGATGTGCTGGTGAAAACTGACATGAAAAAGCTGATAAACTTCCCGGAAGGGGTTGTCGTGGAAGGGAAGGGGCTGTCGTGGAAGGGAAGGAGCAGCTAACCCGTCTAATATACTGAAAGATTTTAGAAAAACAAAACGACTGAAAGAAACAGGTACAAATTGAGAATCTGCGACGTTGATCAGGCTACAAGATTTACAAGTCAAACAAAGGGAATCCAGAATAAAGACCAAATCAGGGTACCAATAATGATTTGTATACCACCCCAGTACTTATATCGTCGCCAGTTTTTACCCGCTGCGGGATACCTTAGGTGAGTATCGGTGCAATTATGGCCTGAATGGTTTGATTCGCATTGAACATGATCTGCAGATTTTCACTGGAGATCATCGATACGCTGTGAAATTGATCTGCAAACTCTCATTCTAGTGTCAACTACTGCATAATAATGTAAGGTTTGCGTGTGTGTGTGTGTGTGTGTGGCGTCCGTGGCATAGGCGTTGCGGGTCCGTCTCGTAGTTCCAACGTACCGTGATCGAAACCCACTGCTGGCTGCGTAGATTTTTGTTACGGTATGGGGCGTCGCAGGTCTACCCAGCATGAAATGGGTACCAGGATGACTGTCCTGGGGAAGTAAATACGGCCGGCGTAATGCTCATCATATTACCCACCTAGTACCGATGTCTGTAAAAATATGGGCGCTTTTACCGTATACCCGATAGGCCTAAATGCGTGAAAAGGGATCTGTAATTTAATTTGTGTGTGTGTGTGTGTGTGTGTGTGTGTGTGTGTGTGAGAGAGAGAGAGAGTGTTAATTTCCTGTTTACTTGCACTTGTAAAATTATGCTTTTTGTTTACATAGCAATGTTGTACTGGTAAAGAAAAAAATAAAAATCATGACAATACAGTTTTTATATATGTTAATTAAACGTTATTTAAACAGTCCGCATTAGTGTTCGAGTAGCTTGTGTGTTAATTTCCTGTTTACTTGCACTTGTAAAATTATGCTTTTTGTTTACATAGCAATGTTGTACTGGTAAAGAAAAAAATAAATATCATGACAATACAGTTTTTATATATGTTAATTAAACGTTATTTAAACAGTCCGCATTAGTGTTCGAGTAGCTTAAACATTTGTGTTCCCAACATATACATCTTACCCATCAATGAGACTCAATGGAAATGCGGATGCGCAGAAGAATAGGCCGCACACCATGGAAACTAAAACAGTAAACTGATGTAGCCGTTCAGGAAAGAAAGACAATGAAAAGAGTGTTGCCGAAAGAAATAAAAAAAGTGAAGACTTAGAAATGTCGACCACATTAAAGCACAATATCACTATAAACAAACTGTACCAGAAGGAAACGGTTAAAGGCAAGAAAGCTAGAAGAAACAAACAATACATGTTAAAGAATAACATCAATAAGTCTTCTAACGGAAGACTCAAAGAATGTTCCACTAAAACGACAGACAGGTCGTGTAGGAGTTTCTTTACTGCCAAACTTCATTAAGAGGTTGTTCTGTTATTGAGAGAACTGAAAATTGCTTAGAAAAAAAGCCAACTTAAGCTGGAGTTTAAAATCAAGTAAAGAATATCCAACCTTACTTAAATCTATGTTGCAATATTACAATGTGTATCAATATTACAATGTGTATCAATATTACAATGTGTATCAATATTACAATGTGTATCAATATTACAATGTGTATCAATATTACAATGTGTATCAATATTACAATGTGTATCAATATTACAATGTGTATCAATATTACAATGTGTATCAATATTACAATGTGTATCAAAATTACAATGTGTATCAAAATTACAATGTGTATCAATATTACAATGTGTATCAATATTACAATGTGTATCAATATTACAATAACAATTATGGATTTAGTTTTTAGGTATACACTGTTTACATAGTGACAGTGTTCCTATCCATTTAATTGAACGTCAGTAAATGTGTGGGATGCATGTTTCTATTTCATATGCAGTCGTGCTTGCCGATCTGTGTTTTTTATTATACAATTCAGCTATTACTATTTAATGAGGTGTTTAATTTTATTTTGCTTATGACCACAACAATGCCGATGTTAAGAAGCATTAGGAGCCTATGGTACAATACCGGGAAATAAATACAGTTACACGTTTTCAGAACAGTGATTTGTCTTTTTTCTTAAACATATTTCCACTGCGACAGCATGCAAAACTACGGCGCCGAAATATGGTGGCTCCAGTCATTTGAGTCTTCTCCCTCCCCAATTTGTGTGTGTATGGTGAGGGGGGGGGGGGGGGGGAACTAAGCGACTGCCTTTGACAATGAATGAAAACTCTTTGTAAAAGTGTTTGTGTATAAATTTAATTTTAAATGAAGTAAACTATTCTAACTAATTGAAATTCCTTACATATTATTATTATGCTCTTAAACTAAGGTTAAATTCCCTTTTCCCCATCTTTGCCGAGAAATTTTATTAGGCTCTTTATGTGGCGCTTCTGCATACAAATGAAAATACAGTAAAACTTTCCCCCCCCCCCCCCCCCCAAAAAAAAAAAAAAAAAACTAATTATATCAACTTAGGCATTTTAACTTGAATGGTTTAGCCGTTAGACTCGCTTTCAAATCCAGCAAGGTCACGCTGCAACCCACGGCCCGTTTTCGAAACCAGGCGGTTCCCGGTGTTCACCCAGCCTCTAGATAATGGGTACCAGAGTTAACACTCTATGGTAAATAGAGGAACGTTTATATAGCTACGGAATTGCCTGCGGACGACTACACAGGCGGACAGTTTCTTTTTAGCTGTCTGTACTGGTGGCAGAGCACCTATGCTTTATAACAGTGGGCAATGAGGCTGGCTCACATTTCCGGACGTTACCTGTTTCATTTGAATGTCACCCAAACAATAATAGAATTTGCTAATAGAGCCAGCACGTCAGTCCACCTGTTCATTTCCCAACACATCGGCGTATACTGGAGAAAACATCCGCACAATACTCCTTACCCATGTACTCTGCAGTGAAGCATGTCACTCTGGACGAAGCAAGCCTGTCGTGAGCTTCCTCAGCATGCTTTCTGAGTCAGTTACAATCACGATGTGTGTTTGTGTGTGTGTCGTTTTCTCTAACAAGCGGAAAGTTGTAGTGACCGCCTCCACCTCCATTCCTCTATTCACTGGCTACTGAGGATAGGGACGGGGCGCTTATGGGAATGACCCGAGCTGTGTGATGTTCTTGAATCATCTGAACTTAACTCAGCCCGTTAGTTAGAATAATACTTGCACTTTAGAGATCAGGACATGAAAGTATAAGAAGCTAGCTACATATCTTTACAGGACGTTGAAGAACCTGTACCATAATTTCTGGGTTGTCTTATGATTTCGCTAGGCACTTTTTTACGTTCAGAATTTTGTTATTTTTTACTTAACGATAGCCTCTTGATACCTCTGTTTAAACTAACCCAAAGAAGGCTGCTGCCAAATCAACCGCAACCAGAATAGAACGCCTCGGAATTAACGAAGCGCGTTCCCAAAATCTAAGCCACGGTGACCGACCATGAAAGTAAACTGACTCATAGAAGCTTAATGTTCCCGAAATTAATCATGATGACAATAAACGGCTGCTGTGAATCAAAAGTACAGGATTGCATAATCTCCAAAAGAGAGCCACTGTTGAGTAGCGTCTAGACGCTCGCCTGTGGATCCTCAGGTCCTGGGTTCGGGTCCTGATCGAGCCGGACTTTGGTTCTTAATTTATAACGTACCCCAAACACGAAATCCCCGTGGGAAATCCACAGCTGACCTGACAGTCCATTATTTCAAGGGTTGCAAGTGTGCTAACCCTAAGCTTGGCTGTAGAGAAATCGCGAGAAACTACAACCTGAACACCCTAGAATTTATTGGGAATGTCTCCCGTGACGTTGTCGTGACGTCAGAGGTAATTTATAAATTAAGTACCCGGACATTTTCTTTATTCTGTTCAAAAATTACTTTGACTCTCACGTCAACCCAGCCTTTAGTGAGAAACAGATACAGTCATGAGAAATAAGGGTGACCGGGGTGATTCTGACTATATTTCCCGCCCAGTGCCGGCTGGTCTAAAAAATATAGGTCTAGTTCCACATGCCCAATACGCCTAAGGTTGCGAGAAAAGGTCTTTTAATTGACTTAATTCCTTAAAAACAAGAGATGCGTAGACAAATCTGTAGTGATATCGAAATAAACATATGTTGATATGGATCTATAGAGAGAAGCAAAGACAAACGACAGTACTAGCTAACAAATACCTCGTCATACTTTGACTCGTGGACAGCTCGACATACTTTGACTAGTGGACAACTCATCATACTTTGACTCATGGATAGCACGACATACTTTCACTCATGGACAGCACGACATACTTTGACTCATGGACAACACGACATACTTTGACTCATGGACAGCACGACATACTTTGACTCATGGACAGCACGACATAATTTGACTCATGGACAGCACGACATACTTTGACTTATGGACAGCACGACATAATTTGACTCGTGGACAACTCATCATACTTTGACTCATGGATAGCACGACATACTTTCACTCATGGACAACACGACATACTTTGACTCATGGACAACACGACATACTTTGACTCATGGACAGCACGACATACTTTGACTCATGGACAGCACGACATAATTTGACTCATGGACAGCACGACATACTTTGACTTATGGACAGCACGACATACTTTGACTCATGGACAGCACGACATAATTTGACTCATGGACAGCACGACATACTTTGACTTATGGTCAGCACGACATACTTTGACTCATGGACAGCACGACATACTTTGACTCATGGACAGCACGACATACTTTGACTCATAGACAGCACGACATACTTTGACTCATGGACAGCACGACATACTTTGACTCATGGACAGCACGACATACTTTGACTCATGGACAGCACGACATACTTTGACTCATGGACAGCACGACATACTTTGACTCATGGACAGCACGACATACTTTGACTCATGGACAGCACGACATAATTTGACTCATGGACAGCACGACATACTTTGACTTATGGTCAGCACGACATACTTTGACTCATGGACAGCACGACATACTTTGACTCATGGACAGCACGACATACTTTGACTCATGGACAGCACGACATACTTTGACTCATGGACAGCACGACATACTTTGACTCATGGACAGCACGACATACTTTGACTCATGGACAGCACGACATAATTTGACTCATGGACAGCACGACATACTTTGACTTATGGACAGCACGACATACTTTGACTCATGGACAGCACGACATACTTTGACTCATGGACAGCACGACATACTTTGACTCATGGACAGCACGACATACTTTGACTCATGGACAGCACGTCATACTTTGACTCAGTGACACCACGACATACTTTGACTCATGGACAGCACGACATACTTTGACTCATGGACAGCACGACATACTTTGACTCATGGACAGCACGACATACTTTGACTCATGGACAGCACGACATACTTTGACTCATGGACAGCACGACATAATTTGACTCATGGACAGCACGACATACTTTGACTTATGGACAGCACGACATACTTTGACTCATGGACAGCACGACATACTTTGACTCATGGACAGCACGACATACTTTGACTCATGGACAGCACGACATACTTTGACTCATGGACAGCACGACATACTTTGACTCATGGACACAACGACATACTTTGACTCATGGACAGCACGACATACTTTGACTCATGGACAGCACGGCATACTTTGACTCAAAAACAACTCGCCATAGTTTAAAAAAAATAGAATCGTTGACCATGTCTATCATTACCAAGTAAAGGACCCTTTTCCGCGCCACTAGGCGAATTGGATATATATTGCTACACTTATATGTTATACACCAATCGGCACTGGATGGGTAATGTGGTTAATATCACACTGGTCCCTTTACATCCCAGGACTTTTCCCGTGTACACTATTTTATGCTGGGTACATGCTTTGCTTTAAAACAATTTGTCACGTTCAACCCGCATAACCGAAGGGTGAGCTTCAGGTTATAATTGCGATTAGGTTATGTGCGGCATATATAATGGGTTAGCATTGCACGCCACCAAAAGCTCTGAAAAGGACTCCGGCAGTTTTGATGCGATCATAGGAGAGACAGACCCGAATACTGTGCCGATCTGGTCGCCAATGTGATTATTCTTTGTTGACCTGGGAGCCAAGGTCATTGGGGAGGGAGGCAGGGGGAGGTTGATTCTGCTGTCTATGATACTATTGTAGGTGGCAGAGTGGTCTCGAGGCATCGTGAATGCCTCGATTTCTGGAGTCCCGGGTTCAAGTGCCGGTGAAGGCTTGTAATTTTTAACGTGGACTTGTAGTAATTTCCCCTGGTCTCTGGGTAGTGAAATCGGACGCCCCTGTGTATTATTGCGCATGTAAAAAATCTATTGGCAGCTGGAAATCAAAAAAAAAAAAAAAAAGAAAGCATAACGGCGCCGACTGGGCTAAATTTGGAGTTAAAAATCTACCCAAGCATTTCAGGATCCTCGCCGGTGCAAAGAAGTTCGTGCACTGCGCTGAGCCGCTTCAATCTCAGGCTTGAGCGCTTATAAGTTACACCCGTGTGCCGTGATGTTAATCCATTAAATGAACCAATAAACCAATAAATCGTATAAATGAACTAACAACTATGAAACACGGACATAATGTTAATGCAACCTTTGAAATAGCTCCATAGGTTACATAAGTGTATGTTGACTACGCCTAGGCACATAAAAATGGTGTTGCGTCTAGTACGCAAAGAACATCAAAAAAGAGAGATGACGGGTCGATTCCATTATGTAGTACAAAAGCACAGCGTGATTCATTTATTCATTATCCCGCTGTGCCATTATATCTCATGTAGGTCTCGCAGTATATTTCCACATTCCATTTTTTTCCTGTGCAGTCACTTCAGTATTATGGATGGGATCCATTCCAGCACGTTTAGCTTCTGTCAGCAAAGTTCACCCAATGGTAGATCGTAGACCTCTTTGTTTCCACAATCTATTTCCTTTTGCAGTGCCTGTTTGGTGATTCTCTGTTCGTTTTTTTTCTTTTTTCAGAATGTGTCCGCCATTTTCTCTGTCTTGTAACTGTTGATTCACAAGACGATATTGAGCGTGTAATAATTCGTCACATGTGAGCCTGTCATTATGACTTACCGCAGCCTTCTGTTGCGTATTTTGCCAAATATAAATGTTCTTTTATGAAAAGATGCCTTCAAATTCTTCACGTTCTCCGAATGGCAACTCCTGTGAAAAAGTATGGTTGTTCGACCACTTCTGAACTTTGATCTTGTTCAAGAAATTGAGTTTGACATACATTCGTTTTATAGATCTCGCTTATTTGCATGCAGACTGTTGGTTCCTCAACCCTGATACAGGTACATTTCACTTCGAAAAAAATATAAATAATCAGTCGCCTCATACGACAAGCTTATTAGTTGTAGTGTGTCTCTTCTCCCTCACACACACAACACACACACACAATAGGAACCTACAAACGGAGGAGGTGGGGGGGGGGATGTCAAGTCTTTAAATCTTCTTTCATTTGGTCTCCCCCTAAGCCTCCTTCCCTCCAATAACTTCTCTTTCTTTCCCAAACATAACACTAGCAATGATAATAATTGTAGTAGATGCACGCTTGTTATATCGCGTTTCCGTGCTCAGTAATCAGTTGTTTTTAATTCTAAAGCGCAATTATTGTCATTCCATTTAGAAATTGCGGTTTTAATTTTATTGCACATTTAGAGCCCATCTGGCATCATCAGCAAACACATCGGAGTTAAGAATGGTTTTCTTTTAACAGAGTTTGACCCGTCTCTCTCCTCTCCCTTTCTCTCTCCACCTCACACTCCCCTCTCAAATTTATCTCACTTTCTTTGTCACCTTTCTCCTATCTCTTTTCTTTTCACTTAGCAAAACGGTTCATGACTTGTTACAAGATTATTGGGAACTTCTCACGAATTTGCCGATCCGGCAAGAGTTTCTTCTAGTCTTATTTATGTCGCGACAGGTCGCATAGGCTGCCCAATGTTGTGGGGGTGTTATGCGATGGCTACGTTCGGCGTACGCTTGCTGTATATAATGTTTGTGGGAGATTGCGTTGTTGTGAGTCTATTTGGGGCGCCGCAGGCGCCTGTGTACAAATGAGAAGTATTGCAGTTGGATGGTGTGAGTATCGAAACTGGGATGTTTTTGTATTTCTACGCCCCTGGGTTGTGGCTCACCTCCCCCGCTGAAAAAGAGGTAATTGACAAGGAACGTAGAAATACAAAAACTTTCCAGTTTCAATACCCACGCACCGTCTGGCAAGTAGCACAACGTAGAAATAAATACGCAAGCGAGAGGTGACAACACGAGACAAGTTACAACGGTCAAACCGGTGAAAATAAGTACTACATGACATATCCACAACATAGCACAGGCCATGCGACCGTCCTCCACATGAATAGGAGGGGAAGGAACTCTTTGCCGTGTTGACAAGTTCGTGATAACTACCGATATTTGCTGCGTTTGTTATGAATTGCAACGCTTTTTGGTGCAATGAATTCCAGAGAAATTTGACTAAAAAGCTCAACAAAATGGGAAAGAGGAAAACGTGCACAAAACAACACAACGTAACGTTGTGCACGTTTTCCTCTTTCCCATTTTGTTGAGCTTTTTAGTCAAATTTCTCTGGAATTCATTGTATTAGCTTGACTGCAGTCACCCCCATAGTTTCACGCTTTTTGGTGCAGTTTGTCGTAATCTAAACTTTCAGATTTATTTCCAGTGGACCATTCTGCTATATCCTCAGTATTTAAAAAATCATAGCGTCATACATCGTCAACACCAAGCCAAATGCTAAATCCTTGTATCGAGAAAATCGATGTTGGTTCTTCTGGTCTCTCAGAACATAGCGCAATTGTGTGAAATGTAAAACTTTCTTTTTATCTATTATCAAAAGGCAGTTCAGTAGTGTCCTAATCATTTTCTGCATTTTTAAACCCCAAAAATGAGCATATAGATGTTTCGAGCATAGTGGCAAGCTACAAGGGAAAGGTCACGGGTAGTGAGCATACATTGAATCTTTTTTCCAGGCGATGCTGGCGTGGTGAATAATAAACAGGCAGACATATTGGCTGCAATTGCACCACTGGGTGGTGTATTGATACATTACAAACAGATGTGGTCAAGGCCCTTTAGGAACAAGCAACGGAATCAGTAGAGAAATAATATTATTTTACCGAGAAAGAATGAGGTGCCTGGATGTAACCAGAGAGTCAGGCCTGCTCACCATACTCAGAGATAAGGCAAGACGGAATAATAACCAGATTGTGACCGGTACCATCAGTATCTGAACTCTTCGCTGGCTGCTGAAGATGAGGACGGAGCATGCATAGGAATGACCCAAATGCTGTGATGTAAATTCTTGACTCAACTCAACTGGTGCATAGGTCCACAACCAACTCAAGTCAAATCGTTTTATCTTTCGCAATCGATGCATCTCTCTTCATGACCCTCCCATCTTTTTACTTTCACTCTCTAGGTCCCTTCTCCCTGTTTTTATTAGGTCTTCCTTTATTTATATGCTCCTGTGAGTTTCAATACAAATACATTATAGTTTAATTACCCTCATTTTTTCTCAAATTGAGTCCTATTCAACGCCATCGTCTTTTCTTTACCTCTTGGTCCACTGGAACTATCTTAGTGGTTCTATCATTTGATTCAATTCCCTCTATTCTGCGCAGGTACCAGTTAAGGAATGTTTGTAGTTTATTAGTAATAGATTCAGTTGTTTTCGCTCCACACATTACTACTAACAGGATGCTAAAATGTTACATAGTACCAGTTTTACTGTATGGTAGCGAATATTGGAATGTTAGTGAACAAATTAAGAAGAGCTTGAAGCAACAGAGATGTGGTTTCTGAGACGAATGTTACGAATACCTTCAACGACCACAGTAACAAACATCGATTGTTTGAAAGAAGCTAATGAAAGTAGATCTCTATATACAAAAATAAGAAAGAGACAAAGACTATACCTTAGCCACATAATGAGGCGTGGAAAAAAAAGGTTAGAGGCAGACCAAGAAAGATGATGCTGGATGGGCTGAAACGATGGCATGGAGGGATATCACCAAGAGAGCTGTTCCAGGCAACCAGGCATCGTGATCTGTGGAGACCGTTGAGCACCTACCCCTTTTTTGATGATGACATTAGTACTGATTTGACATTAGCAATACAAAATTTATGCTTAGTATCAGTTTTAATGTCTCTTGACCTCCACAAATTCCCTAGTCCTATACAAGCTCTTCTTCCCTTGTGTTTTCTATTTTAATATATCTATGAGTTCCCCCATCTTTATCTACACTACCTTCCGTCTTGGAGTGGGAAAACATTAAGAGAAACCACATTACTATTTTCATGATTAATTCTCATTATTTGTCTTTTCCTTATTTATTTTCAGTCCTGTCTGTTGCGATCTCGCATCAACTATATTTAAATAATGCTGCATCTGATTCCCGAGAGAGCCTGTGTCATATGTTTAAAGTGACAGAAAATAAACATGAAATGCACTAAGGTGAAAATCTCAAAACTGCACTTAGGCGATTCTGGTGTCGTTGCATAGACAGCAAAAAAGGTAGTTTATTACCCCCCTCCCCCTCACCTCCCTACTTCCTCTTTCCTCCTTCTTGTTCTTTTTCTTCTCCTTCTTCTTGTTCGTTTTCTTCTTTTTTTTTGTTGTTGTCTTTTTCGTCTTTTTCGTCGTCTTCTTCTTCTTCTTCTTCTTCTTCTTCTTCTTCTTCTTCTTCTTCTTCTTCTTCTTCTTCTTCTTCTTCTTCTTCTTCTTCTTCTTCTTCTTCTTCTTCTTCTTCTTCTTCTTCTTCTTCTTCTTCTTCTTCTTCTTCTTCTTCTTCTTCTTCTTCTTCTTCTTCTTCTTCTTCTTCTTCTTCTTCTTCTTCTTCTTCTTCTTCTTATTCTTCTTCTTCTTCTTCTTTTTCTTCTTCATATCGTCTGTTACTGCTTCGCGTGTTGAGGGAGATATGAGGTTCTGTTCCTAGCTTATCTGGCCGCCTCGACTATACACACATCTTGCTATCGTGAAGTTTCTCTGATGTTGTCTTTTCTATATTGTTCCTTGTCGACCTCGTGCTCTAGATCCTTCTCCTGTTTTCATGTAAGCTATATATAATATTACGTCATGAGATCCGCTTGTAAGTTGTCTGTTGTCATAAAATGTCTCAAATAACACACTGGAACAAGCAATTTAAAAGCAAAAAAAGTTTACATATATATATATATATATATATATATATATATATATATATATATAATTTTAATTGGACACAAAGCATGGGTACATGAACTGATAAGTTTTTTTTTTTTTGCGGTCGCGGAATGTGCAAACGCTTTATCGTTCACTCTAGTCGGCAAAGAACTTGCTGATAACCACAACATACATCACGTTGATCCCGTTTTGATGAGTATCGCCATGACACACATTAGCTCTCAAATGACCAATTAATCGATCCAATATGGTGCTTACAAATTAATACTCGTGGCTCTAGTCCAAGTGCAAGAATGTATTGAACACAGCGTGTGCTACATGGTTCGTTCGTTAGCTTTTGAAGCTATGCACACATAACTGTATACACACATTACACTCACACAACTATACATCACTCTTACAACTGTTACATTAAGGATGTTTTAGCATCTGCATTATACACTATCTTCCCAAATGTTACTTTGACAGTGTTATATTTTTTTTATATTCACTTATGTTCGTGGCATCATCATCATTGCCATCAACATCATCATAATTCGCCCTGCCAATTGGTGTCGGCGCTCATGCACCTCCACAGATCACAATCCCTGGTTGTCTGGAACAGCCCTCTTGATGAAATCCCTCCATGCCATCGCTTCAGCCCATCCAGCATCATCTCTCTTGATCTGCCTCTACCGCTCTTTCCACTGATCTTTGCAGTTGTAACGATGTTTTCCAATACCTGACGACTCATTACACGATCAAAGAATAGTGTTTGTCTCCTTCTTATTTTTGTATATAGCTATCTAATTTCTACAAAAGGGACTTTAATGATTTTTATCAAGCATTGCATCATTACATTTGCAGTCATAACATGTTTTCTACATTTCCTGAATATCAAATAGTACATTTAACATTATCTTTATAGTAATCTTTTTTTTCATCGGCTCAAGATATAGGTTAAACTCGCCACAATTACACAATAATAACTGTATCCTTACAATGTGAAATGTTAAATTATGAATTTACATCATTGCACTCATGAGACTCCCATAAGCGGTCCGTCCTGATTTTCAGCAGCAAGCGAAGAGTTTCTATTCTTATGGTTTCTGATTGTATATCCGCCTCGCTTTTCTCTTGAGTATTGAGCGTCGGGCAGACCCCCTGTTAACTCCCCGTAGCGCCATTCTCCTCAGACCGTAATGATCTATCTGCGCCACCGCATTGTTTTCTCGCTTCTTAGGGCCCTAATAACATCTAGTCGGTCATACATCAATTTACCGCCCACTGGTATAGATCCAGATAGTCTACCTGCTTGCTCGTTTCCCAATACACTGGCACTTGCTGCAGAAAATATCCCAAGGACGCCAACTAGTCGGGGCTTCGGAAGCGAATCTTGCCACTCTATACGGAGCATGCCTGTCTCTATCTTTCTAAACCTACTCTGTGAGTCAGTTACAGTTACGGAATGTGTGTACAGCTGATTCCTAATCCAGCGGAACGCAGCACTGACTGCCTCCCTCTCCATCTCAGGTGGTAACTTCATCCTTACAATCAGAAAGAATAAGTAAGGTACATCATCCTCACAATTTTTACAGTTACAATATTATAATCATTCTTTTCTTCCCATAGTTTATGTCGTGTGATATTAGTTGTCATGCTTATCAACGGACTTCTGTCTTGTGTACTTCGGGCATAAATGATCTTCAAGGCCATGATGTCACACTGTCCAGCATTTTCTCTCTCGGTTTCCATCTGTCTCTTTTGCCCTCAAACTTTCCCACCGTCACAGTGTATTCCAGTTTTCTACTTCTGTTCACATGAAGAAGAAAAAAAGTTTAATTTGTCACCATCTGATGTTGGCAACCACTTCTCTTCGAGAGTCTTTGTTTTTCTCAAGATATATGCATTACTCTTTTTTATCAGTCCAGTGTTTTCTTATCATTTGTCATTCGTCCCCGCCGCGTCCATTTAATGTTGCACTAATTGGCGAACTACCAATGATTCCTTTCTGTATTACTTCTTTTTCTTCTTCTTCTTTGTTCACCGGCTGAAAGCTCAGGTGGTGAATCTTGTTTGTTCGTCTGGGTTTGAGCCAGGGCCTAAGTTTTGCGAGTACCTCCTTACTAAGTTTTTTGTTTGCTGTTGGTTGTTCCTTACCACTCGGCAGATGAACTCCGACTCGGAAAAAAGTCCAAATTCGTCGACTCGTTTGGGAGGCAGTTGGTCTATTCTTGTTTTCCCCACAGGGACACTTCTGTACTTTAACAATTCTCTTTCTCACTTCAGTTAGTAAAGAAATATTGCACAGAATATTCTTCATTTTGTGAAATGCGCTTGAGCTATACTACATTTACCTCTTTAATGCATCTTCCATCTCATGTTTTCACGGTGGCAATGTAATTAAAGGTACCGAATTGCTTGAAGATTTGTCCATTCACTTTGATACTGAATTGTGGAACACTCACTTTTTTTTAAAAAAATTAATTACCATTACCTTTGAATTTCTTCTGTTCAAACTAAAATCCTTGTTTTGACTTCTTGTGACAGTTATGTCCACAATTTCCTGTTCCTTGTTTAATATTCAGCATTGAAACCTTTATCCTCTGCACACTGCAGTCTGTTCACAATATGCCCAACAACCTATAATATAATATCAGCCCTTCAATCATCTGATTCACACTGGCATCCTTACAATCGACACAGTTACGAATTTATTACATTTTCGGTATGCCCGCGGCATCAACGACTTCATAACGTCTTCCTTACAATAGGTTCTGTATGCAGCCATAGATAATTTCTTACAACTGCTGAATTTCCAGTTTTACAACTATGCTTTTAATCTCCACGTTCTGGATATTGTAACTTGTTACCTGCGGTTGATTACATTTGTGATACTATGTTTCATCACAGTCTCTGAATTTAATACTAATCAGTCGCTAATTTGACAATGTCATAACGTCTTCCTCATTACCATGTGGTGAACACGGTCGTATTATCTGTCTTAAGATCGCTAACATTATCCTCAGTCATGTCGGCTCTGTGGCTAAGTCCATGCGAACACTTCGTAATGCCGGGGTGCCGGTTGGATCCCAGCTGCGGGTCATGCGCTTTGAGTTAGTTTCGACAGTGGTATCAGGGGCCGACCGCCGAGAAAGCAATGGCAAACTACTGGACGTAAATTTGCTTAGAGAAACCACAAAACAGCCAGGGGCTGCAGGGGTTGGTTCTGCAACGTCCTGTAAAGAATACGCAACTAACCTATCCTCAGTTATAATAATATTATGTTGGCCTCAGTCACTAAACTAACATGTTTCCCGCAACCGCTACATTATAATCTTCCTCACAGTTGCTACTTTAACATCTTCCTCACAATTGCTAATTTAACATCTTCCTGATAATCGCTACATTAGCATCTTTTCACACCCGCTACATTAACTTCTTCATCACAACCTCTACGTTAACATCTCTGTCGCAATCGTTACAAAAAATAGCCACCTCCTTATCGTTTTAATAACATCTTTCCCACAATCGCTACATTAACATCTTCCCAAAAATCGCTACGTTAAATCTTCCTTACAACTGCTATATTAACATCTTCATCACAGCCTCTACATTAACATCTTTATCGCAATCGTGTATTATTAACATCTTCCTCAAAATCGCAACAGTAACACATTCCTAGTATCTTCGCCTCCATGTTTCACTGAATATTATTATTCACAGTTGCTGTATTTACTCTTTCCCCACAATAGCTGCATTGACATTGTAATTTAATCGTCCTGACAATCGCTGATCACCTCTGTCAGTTAAACCTCCTCACGTATGCTACATTAACACGGTCATTTCATCTTTCTCATAAGTGCTACATTAACACCGTCATTTAATCTTCCTCATTAGCGCTACATTAACACGGTCATTTCATCTTTCTCATAAGTGCTACATTAGCACTGCCATTTAATCTTCCTCACAATCGCTACATTAACACTGCCATTTAATCTTCCTCATAATCGCTACATTAACACCGTCATTTCATCTTCCTCATAATCGCTACAATAACACCGTCATTTAATCTTCCTCTAAGTGCTACATTAACACTGTCATTTAATCTTCTTCACAATCGCTACATTAAAAGTGTCATCTTCCTCATAATCGCTACATAAAAACTGTCATTTGATCTTCTTCACATACTATATTAACAATATCATTTTATCTTCCTCACAGTACTATATTAACAGTGTCATTTCAACTTCCCCTCAGTCCGACATTAACATTGTCTCTTAATCTTCCTCAAGAACGATACACTTTACGTTGTTCGTAAACATTTCATTTTTAACATTAACTGTCACATGTTCGGCGAAGCCACACACACACAAAAACCGCAAGGGCGACAATACGGCGCTTCAAATAAAGCCTTCCCTGTCGAAAACACGCCATCTTTAATCTAATTTGTTTCGGCAAATTTATAACCAGTTAATATTTTGATTCAGCAACGTTATTTAACGTCTATTTGACTGACAAAAATAGCTTTAATTGAACAATGTTTAATGTTGTTCTAGTGGTTAAAAACATGACAACTCTCTTCCCAAAACCCACTTGTTAGAGTAAAAGTGCTGTTTTTTAGACCAAAGCTAGTTGCATATATCCATTTAAATTTAGGTAACAATTAACTCTCATTGGTTAAAAGAAGATACAGTGTAGGGTTCCAAGACCAACAAAAAAATAAAGAAACCAGCTCTGTGATATGATGGAATTTGCTTGACTCTGGACACGTAACTGGGTGTGCTTTTCATGCTCTTTACCACCCATTCGAAAGCTGATTACTAAATTGACTGAAGTTGTGACAATTAAAAAAAATGTCCCGTGTTGTGAAACTAAAAATAACATGTAAATATGAAACTTCTGTGGCAGCCATGTGGTATCCGTTAACACCGTCATTATTTATTAAAACGGACAAACAGCGTTTTTCATCACTTTTAGGAGAAAACCGGATTCAGGTAACAACGGTATAGTTTTCATTCCGAGCCAAGGTGTTTATTACTAAATGGAATACCCTCTTTCCCGGTGTCTACAGCAATAATGCTAGAAGACGTGTAACGTTACCTAATGGATTCTGACACCATGTTTGACCCTTTTATATCGACATCTACTCACAGGGCCATCAGAGGTTCTCAGAGATGACACAGTCTCTGTTGACCCTAACGCGGATTTACTGTAAGTTCTAGTAAATTATTTAAGGATACCAAAATTATCATAAGTGGTTCTTCACTCGCATCACAGCGCGCGAATTATGAATGACATGACACACGAAATCAAATGTGTCTACAACAACCTCATTTTTTTTATTTTTTTTATTTCTCTAGTCAGGTCGACAAAGCTTAAGTTTGTATAGAGAAATATCATGAAAGACAAAAGGCGAACTTTTATATGTTGCCACTAATGTTTGAAGTTTGAAGTTTAAACAACAGATCAACATCATCATGGCACACGTTCTTCTTCTAAGTAAAGTCTGAGTCCGAAGAAGCTCAGCACAGTGCGCAGGCTCTGTAGCACTGGAGAGCATCCTGAAATACTTTGGGTAGATTGTTAGCTTCAAATTTTGCCCGGGCAGCACCGTTAGGCTACTCTTTTTGATCTTCCACAGCCAGGGGATGTTTTACGTTCTCAAAAATGCACACAGGCGTCCGATCTAACTACCCAGAGACCAGGGCGAATCAATAGAAGCCCAATCCACATGAAAACATCCCAGGGGATTGAACCCGGAACCTCTAGCACTCGAGGCGGACAGCATGCCTCGAGACTACGCAGTTCCCTGTTGCCAGTTTATCCATCTAGTATCTACAGCAATAAACAATAGTCCGATAACCCTGGAAACAGTCTTTTTTTTTCCAAACAAGCCGTCAATACATAAAATGAACCCTTGTATATTGACGATTGTGAAACGTGCTCCCTAATCTCTAAGCCAAATAACAAATCATGCATGCTACAGCACAAAATGAAACTTTTGCTATAAAAAAATTAACTGCTGCTAATCAATTAGCAAATGTCCGTCCACTTATACTATTGTTATAATAGAGATTATGATTTAAATATTGTAATTTATTCATCACCCCGTAACACTGCGTGTCGTTGGGTCACCAGTTTCTGTTGACAGTCTGATCATCTCTCTCAGCCTTTGGCAATGGACTCAACTGGTTGCATGTCTGAGGCCTCTTCGGTCAGTCAGGCTCTGTAAATAAACAGAGGGGAGGGGGGGGGGGACCTTTGTAACCAGGTCTTTCTTGGTCTGATCTTCTCCACTTTCCCTCAACTGAGCCATGCAGGATTGTTTTTGCCGTTAGATCTTATTACATGTCCATACCATTGCCGTTTTCGTCTTTTCACTGTAGTTAGAAGAGGTTCATGTGGTCTGTATGATATGCCACAAATTGTTTCTGAAACATGGCATTTCAAATGCTTGTATCTTTTTTTAAAGTTCAGCTGTTGAGGTTCACGTTTCACATCTATATGGTAATGTACTAATATCTAGTGCTCTGAGAAATTGAATCTTGGTTTTGCATATATTTATTTCTTATACTGTAATTTGGAATGTGAAAAAAAAACTTCACATAATAGATCGAATTGTTACGTAAAACGTAGTATAAAATTGTTTTAAAAATCTGTTGGTAATAATCCGTACAACTTTTCTGTTAAATAAATGTCGGTTAAGTCCTTGTTTTTTGTTTTTGTTTTTGTGGGAAGAAAGTCATGACTAAGCAGGGTTCAGAGAAACACGTTTTCTGATTCACTGAAGGACAAAATCTGTTTAAAATAAACTTTAGACTAAGTTCAGGTCGGGAGTCGCCTTGGCGTAGCGGCTAGACGCTGGCGTGCGGATCGGAGGGTCGATGATTATCTCCCTGACGAAGACATACTTTTTTTTCAGAAATGACCTTGACACACCGGTTGACCCGGCCCTTTGTGCAGTCCCGGCGTAGTAAAGACGGCCGGCGTGATGCTGACCACATCCCCCATCTTGTGCCGATAGGTCTAGCCCTATACGCCTAAAGGCGTTTAATATAGACATTAACTTTTACTAAGTTATGTTTACTTGACTAGGTCGATTGTCTCATTAGGAGAAAATAGTGGCAAGTTGTAGCCTGAATACTGATGAGACACTGTTTTCTCAGGATCTGAAGGTCGTGGATTCGGGTCCTGACGGAGTCGGACCTTCATTATCTTTGCTCCCATGTTGACCCAGCCTTGAGTGGGTACCAGGTACAGTCCTGGAAGGTAAAGGCGACCGGCGTTATGTTGACTGCATCACCCATCAAATGCCTATTGGTCAATAAAATGTAAGTCTAGACCAAATGCGCAGTACTTCTAAAAGCGTGGAAAAAGTCCTTTACTGTGTTTTTTTTTTTTTCCACATACTGTTTTCTCACCTTCAGCAGTTGACCGCGCTCCTAGGTTGCAGAAACTGTCGCATTTCAATCTGATAATACACCCAAGCTCAGTGATTACGGTAAGTCTCAGTTAGTCATCTAGCAAGCAGGCAGTGCTTCGAGATCTTCACAGATTCTGAGGCTAACGCTTATGCAGATTGTCAGCAAAGATGAACAATGTGCACCGAAGCCGACACAAATAGAACATGGAGTGAGGTTGGGAGGGGGGGGGGGGGGAGGATGTCCACTTACAAATTGGAAAAAAGCAGAGCCCATAAAGGGGACATCAGTTACCCCAATGTTGTCTGTGTGTTTATGAGAGTTTGGGGGGGGGGGGGGCGTAATTAGAAACATTTGGAAGCCGATTAGAACGATGAGGTATATTTGAAATAGATGTTTGGTTACAATTTCTATGTAAACAGTTAGGACACAAGCAATCATTTTCAGTCAATTAATAAACATATTATATATGTATAGTATATATGTATATATATGTATGTATGTATGTATATATGTATATATATGTATGTATGTATGTATATATATATATATATATATATATATATATATATATATATATATATATATATATATATATATATATTCGCCATGACGGATTAGAAACAAATATAGCAGAAGGCATGGTACAAGGAAGGTGACTCCTTGAGTATGAAAGTACATAAGCGGGCAAACTGGTGAGAGACCGAGTTTCTTTAAGGCAGGCCATGATGAGAACGACGTTCTGCAAAGGACCTGCTACATAATGGTAATATATATATATATATATATATATATATATATATATATATATATATATATATATATATAGAGAGAGAGAGAGAGAGAGAGAGAGAGAGAGAGAGAGAGAGAGAGAGAGAGAGAGAGAGAGTGATTTAGCAGCTATCTCCATCGAAACCTAGAATTTCTTTTGCTGTTTCGAGATCCAACAGACATATATGTCTGCATAGGTCTTCTAAACGGATCTGCAATGAGGAGGGTGGTAGGAGCCTCCTAGATTATTCTCCCCACAGTGGATGCCACTCCACACCCCACAGTAGGTTTATTGGTAGAATTTAAGGGATAGTGGAGCGGCCAATGTGCGGTAAGAGCCTCAGGTATAGTTTGGGGCAATGACTAAACATACGGCAGCGATGGAAACGGTAAAGTAGGGGGCGGGAGACTACAATTCTCTTTAACAATCCTGGGCATAGCTGGGCAATTTAATCTAGTAGTTATGTATTTGTGTGTATGTGTATATAGTACTGAAAGCGAAGGGTCAATACAACTACGAGGAGAGCTAGAAATTATATGTCAATAGATGAGGTGATACAACTGTCTACTGTCGTCACAGCTATGAAATGTCAATATACAGACCAGACGTTCCCGCGTCATTAATGTATTTGCTGCTTTGATTGTCGCCCACAATGAATTTTTCATGAATGTCTGTGAATATGTTTGATTTTATGAATGACTATTGCCTCCCCTCTCTTCAATCGCGGTCAATCTGTACACTGAACATCACAGGCGTGAAGCTGGCACACACATTTGGCAGACAGCGTATGTAAGCTATTGATATTAAAATTATGTATCCTCTTCTTCTTCTTAATCGCGTTCACAAGCTGTAAACTGGCGAAAATTTCTAGCTGGACTGCATTCCTGTCCCAGAACTTGAGTGGTGCATCTACATGCATATGACATATCTGACTCATTTGTATGCAGACTGTTGGTTCCTTGCCTCCCAAGCAGATGCACTCTGACTTCAAAGGAAGCTCCCAATTAGTCGACAATATATTACCCTCTGGAATAATCCAGAAACGTATGCTGAATTGTTGGATACTGAAAGAGTTTATTTGCTTCTTAATATCAGCTCGTTAACAGCCATCCTTTTTTTTTTTTTTTTTTCAAAATCATTTACCGCTAACAGCTTGCAAAAAAGACAATTAAAGCAAATAAAAAGAGACACAACAAGGCAATAACGACAACCCCCTGATTATGTTTTCTTCCACTTAGAGGTGATTCACTCATGCTTTCTCTCTGCGTTTACGGTGAGTTCGTGATTAAACCTGAAAGTGCCTTGCCTACTCACGTACAGTTCCGCATCCTCTGTCTTGTGATCTTCAGATAAATGCCATTTACATTTTCTCCCTCGCAGACTTGCGTCAGGATTCGTTACCGTTTCTCCCAGTCTTCGACTCGTTAGTGTTTTGCCAAGTCACTACTAATGCTCTTCTCCCTAACTGCCCACTTTAGAAGGCAACCAGTGCAACGTAAAAACAATTATTACAACATACCAGAAACGATTTGCCTTGTCTAGCTACTATCAATGCTTGTATCTTAGAAAAACGAAAGAAAACGTTAACCATATATTATATATCGAGCTCAAAGAACTGTCCTTTCTAAGTTACATATAACCTTTGAAATAATTTCAGCTATATAGATTGTATCTCTTGAAACTATCCTTCTGTATATTTTCAGCCTCTTTTCATTTTATCTTCCTTGATGTAAAGAATCGACTTTTAATCGCGAGGAGCATTGCGTATGTTGTTGTTAGTCTTCTATATTTAGATTTCGCGCTCCCTCCTCCTCCCCCTGCTTCTTTTACCGCTTCTTCTTTTTCTTCTTCTTCTTCTTCTTCTTCTTCTTCTTCTTCTTCTTCTTCTTTCCCTTCCTCTTTCTTCTTCTTCTTCTTCATTTCTTCTTCTTCTTCTTCATTTCTTCTTCTTCTTCTTCATTTCTTCTTCTTCTTCTTCTTCTTCTTCTTCTTCTTCTTCTTCTTCTTCTTCTTCTTCTTCTTCTTCTTCTTCTTCTTCTTCTTCTTCTTCTTCTTCTTCTTCACCGTCTGTAAGCTATAGCGCAAAGTCCTGACTCTTAGTCTATTTGTACTTAAGCTGTGTGCCAGGGTCTGTGATTTTGCGTGTTATTCGGTTTTACTGTTTTTTGTGAGTATGTCACTGACACAGATTTACAATCTCCGCTGTAAAGTCGTCTGTATCTAATCTACTATTTTCGCACATTTTGCCGTCAGCCTGTTGTGTAGTCACCGAGTCTATCGTGAATAATGCAAAAGAACCGAAACACAACACCGCTAAAATTCACCCGTATCGTTTATCTCTTGCATTTTTCTCTATTTGTCTGAAGATATCCGGTTTACTAAGAACCAGCTGCCACGTCTGGTACACGGTGTCTCATATCTTAAACGTGGCAATTACCGGTCCCTTTCAGCAAGTGAGTGATTCATAAAGTGCTGTTACTTTTTTTATTTCTAACAGTACACTCCAGGAGTCGTTAGTTCAGACCCGGACGGAAGTAGAGGTTTTTTTGTTTTATTTTCTAAATTGACCTTGGCTCTAATGTCGGTCCAACTTTAAAAGAGTACCAGGTGATGTTCTGGAAAGTAAAGGTAACCGCTCTCATGTTGACCACATTACTCACTAAGTACTGATTGGACTGTAAAACATAGGACAATTATATATTTAAAACAAAACGATTTGTACAAACGAACTCATAAAAAGAGAATGTCTATACATGTTGAAGGACCACTTCACCCGATAGCAAAATTGGATGGGTTGTAGATCAGCCCTGCAAAAAAGTTTTAGAAAAAAAAATAAAAATAAGCGTCTAATTTCCCAAGAAAATCTTGTGGTTGGTGTGGGAGGGGTGGGGGGGGGGGTGGGGGGGGGGAAGGAGGTGATGGAAGCTCAGTGTGAGCTCCAAGGTTCCGGCGCCTACAATACCTAGGAAGGGAAGGGGGAGGACAAGCAGAAACACAAACGAAAAGTATTTGAAAAACCAAATAGGCACATTGTTGTACTTCTAAACATAGTCACATAGTTTTTGTTTTCGTTTTTTTTTTTGGGGGGGGGGGGGGGGGGGCGAAGGTGAAAAGAAAAACGGGTGGAGAGGGAGCTGGAAGGAGGTAATATATCTAGTCAATGGAGGTCAGGGTCCAATGTTGTTATCAAAACAAAAGCAAACATATCTGCTTCCAGATCACCTGCTGCTAAATCAAACAAAATACTCCGAAATTATGAATCAAGTTAATAACCTTTACGCCACAGATGGTGACTATGTAGAACATAAGAAGGATTTGAAGAGCCTGACATCCAGAATTGTTGTAAAAACCGACTAATTATAAATTTGGTAAATTTTGATGTGTTAGGATGACAAGCCATGAAATCGCAAGCTATCTGCAAGCTACAACACAGATTTTCATGTCATAAAGAGAAGCTGTGATATGCACGCATTGTAAGATTTAGGTTACAAAGTGTAGGCGGAAGGAAATATGCCAAACAATCTTCCATCGTCTTGCAAATGTCTCTGTAAATTCGTTTATAAATAACATATAAGTGACATGAGGTATGGTACAACATGACCGCCCACGCCAGTCGTCAAGACAAGTCTCTGACATCCTCTTGCTAAAACCGAGATTCGACTTCTGATTTTGTTTTCCTGTGTATTTACTTTCACTGACATCTATGTTATTATGTTGTTTCCTCAATTGAAAACATACTACACGTGAAGCGTATTATTATCTTTTTATAAGTTTATTAATATTTCCCTCATGCCGGTTATTTACGTTGTCATGTGTGTGTACATCCCCTCAAGACTATAATAATATTATTGCTTTTCAGCCAAATCTACAGCGGTCTTCTCAATCAGACATCTATTAGTGTGGTGAGGATGGCGCAGTTTTTACTTTTTAACAAACAGGCTATTCATTTGTTACTCCTTTCCTGTGCCTAGAAAAAGTAAGTAAAGAATTCCCATCACTGTCCCTTGTAACAAACAAAAACAAAAACGGACAAAGACTTAGCAAATCCTAAAGATTGCACGTACATTAAATGCCACAGGGAGCAGTCTGAAGTGCTAACACAAACAGTCCTACACTAGACATGCAGCTAATCGTCGATGAAAGCAGAATTTACAACAGATCAGTAGTTGCTCTGGAAATTAATCCCGTAAGTTCTCTGGAGACAAACTGGTGTGGATTTCGAACGAACCACATCTATGCTATCCATTGTTATGTCGGAATGTGCTTGGTTTGATGAGCTCCTATCCTCCCCTTTTACCCCCCCCCCTCCCCCCACCTCCACTCCTTCTCACTCCCCGTCTGGTTTTTCTTCTTCTTCTTCTTCTGTTTGTTTTTCTTCTTTTCTTCTTCGCTTCTGCTTGTTTTTCACCATCTCTTCTGCATCTCTTCTACCCCTCTTCTGCTTCTTCTTCTGCTTCTTTTCTTTTTTCCCTTTTAATGTGTTTCATTTTGACAGTGTGTTTGTGGTTTTAGTTGAGCTGCAACATCTGCACATTTTGGCTGAACACATCCCATTTCAGCAAGACCTGAATTAATCGCCTATAATATTGTTTCAAAAAAAACTTAGTCCCTTTTTTTTTTTTTTTTTTTTTTTTTTTGCAGTTAAAAAAAAATTTCACGGCGCCTTAACATCAGTACAATTATGACTATTCGTATGTAAAGGGGGGAAAAATATAGATCCCTTTACACGCCTTTAGGGGCATCATGCTCATAGGAAGAGAACCCATATTTTTACAGACTAATCGGCACTAGGTGGGTAATGTGGTCAGCATTACACCGGCTGTCTTTACTTCCGCAGGACATACATCCTGGTACCCATTTTAGACTGGGTCGACACGCGACGCTCAAAACCATAATAAAGCTTCACGCAGCCAGTTGTGGGTTTCGATCGCTGTACGTTGGAATTACGAGTCGTACTCGCAATGCTTAAGCCACGGACGCCGCGCATTCGTATTTAATTGAATTAAAAAAATATATATATATAGTGTAGCTTCAAATATTTCGAGGCGCCCCTCTGAAAATGTCGCTGCTCCCCAGGACGCCGCAGCGCACAGTTTTGGAATCACTGGCCTATTACAACATACTGAAGGAAGATTGGCATTCACCATACCACACACACACCCTTCCCCCACCCCCCGCCAACCCTCTACTCCTACGCCAACCCTCTACACCTACAACTAAACTGTTTTTTGTGTCCTATTGATTCTGCTGCAAAGCTTGACAGAGATGAGTTGGATGTCGTTTCCCGTCCTTTCCTAGTTGCATAGCTTGTGTTATAGCTTTTATGTAGTATCTCTTTTACTCCCTTCTCCTACAGCTTGTCTCGGCTGCCTCTTACCTTGTAGCCTGCAGTTCTCCTTATTTACACCACCATCTTAGAATTTCTTTTCTCTGGTTTACTCAGAGTTCACTTCTGACCTGGCTCATATTACCCTCTCCTCGCCTGGTTTTTTAAACGACAACACCAAAGAACAAGTGAACGTGTGTTGTCGTTTCACTGTGTGAAAACACAGAGAGGCTCCTAGCTGTGAGAGAAGGCTACAGAGGGACGAAGACTGAGAGGGGAAACAAAAAAACAAGAGATGGAAGAAGACGGAAAAAAAAAATGCTTAGGTACTTACACGTATCGTCTTGGATGCAAGCCTATTGAGATTCCTTATCAATGATCAATGTTACTGATTAACGCACCGCATGCTAACCATTGGAACTGAACCGAAAAGACACACTAAGTCAGCGGTTCTTAGCCTGTGGGTGGCGACCCCCTTCACACGTCCTTTTCACAGGGGCTGCCTAAGATATAGGGAAACTCACATTCACAGTAGGTATGAAGTAGCAACAATTTTCTTTTTCGTATGACTGGGGGTGACACAGCATAAGGAACTGTACTTAAGGGTCGCGGCATTAAGATGGTTGAGAACCACTATATTAAGTTGATCCCTTTTAAGCCAAACTGAGTATTTCCTGCAGCGTTTACTGGCTGTCAGAAAGGGTTAAAACGCATAAAATGGAATTTGTATAACTCGATCATGGCAGACGCAAGGCCAAAAAAAAAAAAAAAAAAAAAAATTGACAGACCAAGAAGGAATACAGATACAATCTACAAAGTCTCAAACTCTCTAATGACTTACCCTCTTCCTCCTTTCTCTTTCATTCATAAACCCCCACCCCCACCCCACCCCCACCCACATATCTCAGTCCATCATCTCTTTCTCATTTCTGCCACATCTCTCCCATTGCTCCTGCCTCCTTTTCCCTAACTCCCTTTGGCGTATCATTTCCCTATATCATGTTGATTCTTCTCTGAATTTTTCGTTCTCTCTCCAAATTTTCATCTACTCTCTCTTTCTCTCTGTTTCCCCCAGACCTCCCCCTCCCCCTCCCCTCCTTCTATCGTCCTCCTAGACGCCACGGCATCCAGTAACAACATAAGTAATGTTTATTTCACATCTAAAACCGATCACATAAACTTGTCCTCTATGTAAACAATGATACCCTCGTTTCACAAACATTTCTGTACACACGCTGTTATAAGCACGAATATTTTACTTAGCTGGGAAACCTCAAGTTTGGTTTTTATGCATCTTTTTGCTCTAACGGCTTCGGCTGCTGTAATTTCGTAAGTTAATTCCACCGTCGGGAAATTATGGGGAAAGCTTCGATGTTGATTTATATGCAATATGTTTTCCCGTATCTACTTTCATGATTCAATATAAACATCAATACTAATATAACAGAAACAAATATGGCAAATTTATTTTGCACAGAATACTAGAGAGCGCGGAGTGCAGGGTCTTAAGATTAAATATTGACAAATGAGCACCATATGTATGTAGTTTGTTTCGTTTCTCTTCTACATAAGTCGGGATATAGATATATTTTTGCTAGTGTAAAAAAATTCCCATCAGAAGACAAAGCGGCTGCTTGGCTCGACGTCAATCTCTTATTCAATATGTTATGGTGAGAACACAATTTCTTTTTCAATATGTTATGGTGAGAGCCCAATCTCTTATTCAATATGTTATGGTGAGAACACAATCTCTTATTCAAAATGTTATGGTGAGAACACAATCTCTTATTCAATATGTTATGGTGAGAACACAATTTCTTATTCAATATGTTATGGTGAGAACACAATCTCTTATTCAATATGTTATGGTGAGAACACAATTTCTTATTCAATATGTAATGGTGAGAACACAATCTCTTATTCAATTTGTTATGGTGAGAACCAATCTCTTATTCAATATGTTATGGTGAGAACCCAATCTCTTATTCAATATGTTATGGTGAGAACACAATCTCTTATTCAAAATGTTATGGTGAGAACACAATCTCTTATTCAATATGTTATGGTGAGAACACAATCTCTTATTCAATATGTTATGGTGAGAACACAATCTGTTATTCAATATGTTATGGTGAGAACACAATCTCTTATTCAATATGTTATAGCGATAGCACAATCTCTTTTTCAATATGTTATGGTGAGAACACAATCTCTTATTCAATATGTTATGGTGAGAACACAATCTCGTATTCAATATGTTATGGTGAGAACACAATCACTTATTCAATATGTTATGGTGAGAACACAATCTCTTATTCAATATGTTATGGTGAGAACACTATCTCTTATTCAATATGTTATGGTGAGAACACAATCTCTTATTCAATATGTTATGGTGAGAACACAATCTCTTATTCAATATGTTATGGTGAGAACACAATCTCTTATTCAATATGTTATAGCGATAGCACAATCTCTTTTTCAATATGTTATGGTGAGAACACAATCTTTTATTCAATATGTTATGGTGAGAACACAATCTCTTATTCAATATGTTATGGTGAGAACACAATCACTTATTCAAAATGTTATGGTGAGAACACAATCTCTTATTCAATATGTTATGGTGAGAACACAATCTCTTATTCAATATGTTATGGTTAGAACACAATCTCTTATTCAATATGTTATGGTGAGAACACAATCTCTTATTCAATATGTTATGGTGAGAACAACGTTGTCAAGTTTCACATTTGTATTCACCCCTTTAGGAGTATTGAGTGCGGCGTCCGTGGCTAAGGCGTTGCGAGTCTGACTCGTAATCCAACGTACCGTGATCGAAACCTCGTAATCCAACGTACCGTGATCGAAACCTGCGTGGGCTGCGTTGATTTTTATCGGGGTATTGGACGTCGCAGGTCGACCCAGCCTCAAATGGGTACCAGGATGGGCTGTCCTGGGGAAGTAAAGACGGCCGGCGTAATGCTGACCACATTACCCACCGAGTGCCGATTGGTCTGTAAAAATATGGGTGCTCTTCCCATGCCCGATGCGCCTAAGGGAGTGTAAAGGGATCTTTACTTTATTTTTAGGCGTATTCAACATATACTGCTAGACCTAAACTGTATCGACCAGTCGTATGTATGTATGTGTGTGTGTATAAGTGTGAGTCTGTACGTGTGTTTGTTTATGTATGTGTGATGTGTGCATGCATGCATGTGCGTGTGTATGTATGCATGTGTGTGAGTGTGTATGTATTATATATGTATGCATTAGCATGTATGAAAATGTGTACGTGTGTATATTTGAGTGTGTGTGATTGTGTATAGAAGAATTATTTCATTATTTATATAGACATAAATTGCATTACTGATAACCTGCAATTGTGGTCTAAAAGACGAGTGCTTGGAAGGGCCGTATGTAAGACGGGGCTGCGTGCCTAATTTGTAACAGTTATAATAAAAATGTGTTTGTCTGTTTAACCTATCCATCTGTCCGTCCGTCTGTCCATCTATTTATATATCCATCTATCTATCCGTCTATCTGTCTTCCTGCCTACCTGCCAGCTTGTCTGTCTGCTTGCCTGTGTTTGTCTGTCTGTCTCTCATTCCATTTCTGTAACTTTCTTTCTCTCCCTACCTCCCTCCAAGTTGGCCGAAAACATGTATTCCTCGACCTACCCATCCACCCATCTATCAACCTAATGTTTTTACTCCCTCCCAGCCAGTTCGTGCACGGAGCTAAGATCACCAAAAGAACAAAGTGAAGTACTGAGACTAGCACAGGTATATTTTGTAAATACAGATGATTCCACACAAACCACTCTAATCTAATCATTATTACAATGTGTGTTTCATCAGTTATGATAAACTATCTCGTTCTGCCAGCTCAAATTTCCGGGGTAAAACATGAGGGTCTGTTTGCTTAGTCGGCCCGCATTCTTGGCATTATATTATCAACAAATGTATCACTGATGGTAGTTATCAGTGAGTCAAGCCAACTTTCTAGAGACGTTCGTTTTCTTCTTGTATGTATGGAAGATATCTTATGGTTTGTCTGTCTGTCTACGTGTCTGTCTTTTGTCTCTGTCTATTATTTATTTCACCGCATGTCTATTTTTTATCTCTCTTTCTGCATGTATATCCTTATCTCTCTTTCAGCATTTATATCCTTTTATCTGTCTTTGTCTGTATTCCTCTCCTTTATCTATCTGTCTGCTTGTCTATCATGTACTCTCTGCATGCATGTTTATCAAGCATTTACCTGTCTGCATGTCTACCCTTTATCACGCTTTGCATGTCTATACATTATCTCTCCCTCTGCCTATCCTTTATCTCTCTCTCCCCTCTCTCTCTCTCTGGATCTGCGTATCTATCGTCTCTCTCTCTCTCTCTCTCTGGATCTGCCTGTCTTTCGTTTTCTCTCTCTCTCTCTCTCTCTCTCTCTCTCTCTCTCTCTCTCTCTCTCTCTCTCTCTCTGTCTGTGTGTCTATCGTTTATCTCTCAGTCAAGCGTGTCTATAGTTGAACTTTTTGTCTGTGTGTTTAAAGTTTATCTCTGTCAACGTATCTATCGTTAATCTCTCTGTCTGCGAGTCCATTGTTTATCTCTCTGTCCGCGTATATATCGTTTATCTCTGTCCGCGTGTCCATTGTTTATCTCTCTGTCTGCGTGTCCTTTGCTTATCTCTCTGCGTATCTATTGTTTATCTTTCTGTCTGTGTATTTGTCGTTTATCTCTCTGTCTGCGTGTCTATAGTTTATATCGCTGTCTGCGTATCTATCGTTTATCTCTCTGTCTGCAAGTCCATTGTTTATCTCTCTGTCCGCGTATATATCGTTTATCTCTGTCCGCTTGTCCATTGTTTATCTCTCTGTCTGCGTGTCCATTGTTTATCTCTCTGCGTATCTATTGTTTATCTCTCTGTCTGCGTATCTGTTGTTTATCTCTCTGTCTGCGTGTCTATAGTTTATATCGCTGTCTGCGTATCTATCGTTTATCTCTCAGTCTGCGTATCTATCGTTTATCTCTCAGTCTGCGTATCTATCGTTTATCTCTCAGTCAGTGTGTCCATTGTTTATCTCTCTGTCTGCGTATCTATCGTTTATCTGTCTCGTGTATATCGTTTATCTCTCTGTCTGCGTATCTATCGTTTATCTCTCAGTCTGTGTGTCCATTGTTTATCTCTCAGTCTGCGTTTCCATTGTTTATCTCTCTGTTTGCGTATCTATCGTTTATCTCTCAGTCTGTGTGTCTATTGTTTATCTCTCAGTCTGCGTTTCCATTGCTTATTTCTCTGTCTGCGTATCTTTCGTTTATCTGTCTGCGTGTCTATTGTTTATCTCTCTGTCTGCGTGTCTATCGTTTATCTCTCTGTCTGCGTATCTTTCGTTTATCTCTTTGTCTGCGTATCTATCCTTTATCTCTCAGTTTGCGTGTCCATTGTTTATCTCTCTGTTCGCGTATCTATTGTTTATCTGTCTGCGTGTCTATAGTTTATCTCTCTGTCTGCGTATCTATCGTTTATTTCTCTGTCTGCGTGTCTATCGTTTATCTCTCTGTCTGCGTATCTATCGTTTATCTCTCAGTCTGCGTGTCCATTGTTTATCTCGCTGTCTGCGTTTTCTTCATTTATCTATCTGTCTGCGTGTCTATCGTTTACCTCTCTGTCTCCGTATCTATCGTTTATCTCTCTGTCTGCGTATCTATCGTTTATCTCTCAGTCTGCGTGTCCATTGTTTATCTCTATGTCTGCGTATCTATCGTTTATCTGTCTGCGTGTCTATTGTTTATCTCTCTGTCTGTGTGTCTATCGTTTATCTCTCTGTCTACGTATCTATCGTTTATCTCTCAGTCTGTGTGCCAGTTGTTTATCTCTCTGTCAGCGTGTCTATCGTTTATCTCTCTGTCTGCGTGTCTATCGTTTATCTCTCTGTCTGTGTGTCTACCGTTTATCTTTCGGTCTGCGTGTCTGTCATTTATTTTTTATCTTTAGGTCTTCGTGTCTATCATTTATCTTTTGGTCTACGAGTCTGTCATTTATATCTTGATCTGTATGTCTATAATTTATCTCTTAGTCTAAATGTCTTTCAACTATCGCTTAATGTAAATTTCTGTCACTGATCTCTTGGTCTGCATGTCTATTAATTATCTCTTGGTCTGCATGTTTATAATTTATCTTCTGGTCTGCATGTTTATAATGTATCTGTCGGTCTGCACGTTTGTCCGTTATCTCTGTGTCTGCACGTCTGTCCTTTATCTCTGTGTCTGAATGTCTGTCCTTGATCTCTCTGTGTGCGTGTCTGTTCTTTTTCTCTCTGTGTACGTGTCTATTCTTCATCTCTCGCTCTGTACGTCTGTCCTTTATCTCTGTGCCTGCATGTCTATATTTCATCTCTTGCTCTGCATGTCTGTCCTTTATCTCTGTGTTTCTATCCTTTATCTCTTGTTCTGAATGTATGTCCTTTATCTCTGAGTATGCATGTCTATCCTTTATCTCTCAGTCTGTATGTCTACCCTTTATCTCTGTCTGCATGTCTGTCCTTTATCTCTCGCTCTGTATGACTGTCCTTTATCTCTGTGTCTGCATGTCTATCCTTTCTCTCTCGCTCTGTATGTCTACCGTTTTTCTCTCTGTGTGCGTGTCTATTCTTTATCTCTCTGTCTGTATGTATATACTTTATCTCTTGGTCTGCTTGTCTGTCCTGTATCTATTTATCCTTTGTCTTTCTATCGGTGAGTCCGAATGTCTGTCCCTCTGTCTGTCTGTCTGTCTGTCGGTCGGTCTGTCTGACTGTCTCTCTGACTGGCTATATATATATAATCCTGTAGCAGCATACTTGCCTGTCGATCATGTGTTTAAAACCTACGATGATTAGTTTGTTTTAATTGACCAGAACTCTCAAGAGACCACCCTAAATTTATTCTGCGTTACTGAATGCAGAGACACTTTGTAACCACTTTAGGAATCAAGCGCCAATGGTTCTACACACGTTTGGAGCCAGTATCCAATGCCCATTATGCCTTTGAGCTTAAAAAGCGCAATTATAGCTCTTTATGCAAACATGTACATGTGTGTATGAAGATTTTGGCGAGAGACACTAAAAAAAAAAAAAAAAAACGCTGGACTGAACGCCATGTCAGAAATCGAAGGATTTGCATACAAGAGAACGTAATGGAGGATTAAATGTAGTCCCTACGTGACGTCAGACGACACACAAAGAATGATGACGATGATGATGATATGTGTGTGTGTGTGTGTGTGCATGCGTGTTTACATGTTTGTGCGCTTGTCTAACCGCCTATACGTCAATTACGCGACTGTCATTGATTGCCTGCCTGGCACTTTTACATATTACTAGTAATTTTAGCAAGTGAGAAACCGCTATACAAATTCCGAACATCGTCTATACATCCAGACGATTTTACAGTTACTTGTGACGTACAGACAGAAATACACAGAGACTGGTATAGTTGCGTGCAAAAGCAAGATCGAAAACACTTGAGATTTCCAACAGACAATGACGAATGTTGACTAGTCTGCGCGGATTTACAGCAATGGCATTCAATTAGGTGTGGTTATGTCAGCGCAAAAACACAGGAGTTGATAGCCACAGATCTATACTTTTAAATGATGGCTGCCTGCTAATCTGTCTGTATGTTATGGCCGTTTAGTCCGTCATTCCATCCGTCTGTTTGTCGGTATGTTATGACCTTTTAGCCACCCTTCCATCCGTATGTTTGTCTGTGTGTTACGACCGTTAAGTCCATCCTTCCATCCGTCTGTTTGTCTGTGTTGCCACCGTTTAGTCAATCCTTCCATCCGGCTGCACCAAAACAGCTATAAATCCAATTTGTTGCGTTACTTTCTAAGGTGTTTTTTCCCCCATCCAGGTTTGCATTCTGTTGGATTAACATCTCAAGAATAAAAATCAAATAGCGCTTATAATAAGGGAGTGACTTCCTTTGCCATTCATGCCTCATCGTGTTGTAGGGCCTATTATATTTTACAGGGGTGTCATGCTTAGTGAGCGACAGGCAACACGTATTATTTTAATCGTTATTGTCATAGGCCAGCGATATCGCCTGTTCCATATTCCACGACGTTGGCGCTTTTAACGGTCCCAGAACATGTAGAACATGGCCTAACTACAAACCCCCCCCCCACCCCACAGCCTCAGCCTCAGCCTACGTGCCACGACTGCATGCAGCCTATGTCTTTTCCTGGGCCGGACAACGTTACAAGCACTCAAACAGCTATAAATCTATTTTGTGACTCAGCGTTTCTATCTGCTTGTCAATCTGGCAGCAAAAATCTGGCAGCTTATTTGGAGGCCTAGACAATGAAACATGTGTAACATATTATAGCATGATATAATGATGATAGTGATAGATGATGTTGTAGATGGTGATGGTGATAGATAATGATGATGATAATGATGATGATGATGATGAAACTATTAGAGTAGCATGCATCCAGACAAAATTAAACGCAGTACCACTCAAGGATACTTGAATATCGTCTAAACTGGTTTATAAATGTATGTTGAATGTGGAATAAAAAATCGACATCACAGCACTCGGGACACTCCCATAAGTGTCCAATCCCCATTTTCAGCAGTAAGCGAAGAGTTTCAATTCTGATGGTACTGGTTGTTCTTCTTCTTCACTTCCTCTTTTACCGCTGTGGGTGTCGAGGGAGATATAAGGTTCTATTTCTAGCTCTTCTGGCCGCCTCGACCATAGGCACATCGTGCTGTTGTAGAGTTTCTCTGATGTTATCCTTCCATCTTGTTCTTGGTCTACCTTGTGCTCTACGTCCTTCTTCTCTTTCCATGTATGCTTTGTATGGTATGGTGTCACAAGGCATTCTCTCTAAGTGGGCAAACCATTTCATTTGCTGTCTTTGTATGTAATCCATAATTGGTTCTGTGCCGACTTTTTCTCTTATGATCTCATTCCTGATCCCATCTCTTATGGTCACTCCTACAGCCCTTATCAGACATCTCATTTCCGTGGTTACTAATTTTTTTTTTATGGTTTGTTGTGAGTGACCATGTCTGGCACTGGTAGCACGGAGTTGGAATAAATATGCTTGGAATAAGATGTCTCTTTGTGCTGATTGGGATTGTTTTATGCTGTAAGAGGGGGGCTAGTTGTCCCAATACTTGTTTTGCTTTACTGCGTCTAATGTTAATTTCTTTATCCAATTTTCCATCTTCGGTAAATGTAGTTCCCAGATATTTAAACTCAGATGCCTGTTTAATGCCTTTGCACTCTATTGCTATGTTTATATCTGTCTTCTTTTTTCCTTTTGACATTACTTCTGTCTTTTCAGTGTTGATTCTCATATTATTTGTTTTACATTCTTCATTTATGGATCAGTAACCGTCTGATTGTATATCCGTCTCATCCTTCCCCTGAGTGTTGAGTGTCGGCCAGATGACCTGGTAATTCCTCACAGTGCCATTCTCAGTAGACCGTAATTATCAATCTGCACATCAGCACTGTTCACTCGCTCCTAAAAGGCTCTCACAATATCTAACTTGTCATACATCAATTTACCACTAAGTGGTGCAAAGCCAGCAAGTCTATCTACCTGTTCATTTCCCAACACACCGGCGTAACCTGGAGAAACTAATTGGTTTATGAAAGTCACATATTCTCGAAAACTAAAATACTACTGTCAGGTCATACGGAACAGTGGTCAAAAAGAAAAGTACCGGAAAGCATTATGACTGATAGAAACAATGGCGAGGTATGCAGGTTAACTGCTGAAATCGACACTCACACTTTCCATTGTAGAAAAGAAAAATGGTTATTTTACTACTTTTATTACTTTTGAATATTTATTACAAATACGCCACTCAGTTTAGGTCTTCCAGAGCTTGTTAAGTGTATTAACATAGCGAAAAGAATGCTCGCTGCATGCTGAGGCCACTCGTGCAGATAGTGTAACGCATAACAAAAAGCACAGATACTCTCAACAGCGATGGGAGGGGGAGAAAAATATCACGTGATACCCCCTAGAGTAATTGTTATCTGTTTATTCTTACACATGCTCATTGATCATGCATCGCCACCGGTATGAATATATGTCAGCCGTGAAATTAACAAGGGACGTGCTACATTATGTATATATATACACACACACACACACACACACACACACACACACACATATCAATATATATATATATATATATATATATATATATATATATATATATATATATATATATATATATATATATATATGTTCATTACACTGGTGTTTTATCTACTTTAGACATTTCTGACTCGTGCACAATCTCTATAATCTGATATTTAAATGATGTTGATGTTGCGCACATTTGTTTTTACATTCTTCCAACTGTTTAACCTTTTCATCCTTAGTACCTGTACACTGAATTCAGTTGCCAAGTGTCCAAGAGTTTTTTTATTCAGACTATATCCTCCCTTCGTTCTTTTCTAGCCATTTGCACCGTCTTTTTGAAATGACGTTAATGGGTGATACAGTGACACCTGCAGTTGTTACGAGAGGTCAACATATCGGTCACTGAGCCTGCACAAGAATTTAGCTAGTCCTTGTTAACAACTTCTGAAAACCCTCTTTTCCGAATCTGCATACATTACGAACACACATTTCATTGGACAGTCATAGCTTTCATCCCCTTCAGTCATCAACGTAATGCTTGAGGAAGCAAATTGAATTTTTAAAATCAATAGTATCATAGATAGACAGTTGAGAATTGCTGCTTAATATGCATAAAGGCAGAGAGAGAATGAATGAATCAATCAACTGCTGTTGGGTCGTTTTCACACGTGATCAATCTTGTCCTCAGTAGCCAAGGAAGTTGTATCATGTTAATACTACTAGCTGCGACCTAACTAAAAGTCCTCCTCTGTTTCCCCTTCAATGTTGAATATCTTCTGAAAGCTGTATTCCCCCCCCCCCCCCTTTTCCAAACCCACTCTCCCCAGGTAAAAAAAATTCTTGATAATATATTTATGGATGTTTTGCCTGTTCTAATACAATCTTCATCTTATTTCGGGGAGCCTTCACCATGTACGATGTATCATAAAGAAGCTCACCGTCTAGAGGAGTGCTACCACCCTGCCAGTTACCACACACTAGAAAATCCATGATATGCTAGGGTAATGTCAGTAAAGTATGTCCTTCTTTTCGCCACTTTTCCTGGAAATGGTGATAGACCAGAACAGATTAATCGGTATTCGATGAGTGATATCATCACAATGACACCAACTGTATTTACATCCTGTGACTTTTCTTGGTTTCCATTCAAGGCTGGCTCGACACCGGGCCTAGGTTACTTCTTCGCCTTTTTCGGGGTCACCGGCTGTCAATTCCAGGGAAAAGTTTTGGTTTTTCATCCACCTCTTATTCTAGAACACGAATGTCGCATGCATGTCCATTTAACAGATCTGGCTTTATATATATATATATATATATATATATATATATATATATATATATATATATAATATATATATATATATATATATATATAATGTAGACTCTTTGTTTCCTGCCTCTCAGGCAAATGCGCTCCGACTTCTAACGGCGTACCCAGTTAGTCGACTCACACGACATGACAATGGTGCCACAGAGTCCACAAAGGGATATCAGTTTTAAAAAATTCCGCTTCAATGCAGTTTCGAACTCAAGACCATTCAGTAGGTAAACAAGCGCCCAGGCGTGGCTTTCATGTAGTCTATTTCACAGGTAACAGAAAATGTATAGTAACGCAAGGTGCGAGTAGTGATGCCAGACGCCGACATCGCAGAAACAGATTCTTATCTCCGGTAAGACGAGATATTGTATCTAACTAAGGTGAAATAAAAATCCTAATTTCAGAAGGTGCATCGGATCGGATATCTAGCCTCCTTGGGTAGGGGTTTAAAAACTAGGAGGACGTGCGTGCGAATTGCACTCGTTTCTAAAGCTCTCCGCAATTTCACAGATTATATATATTTATTAATAATTGTCTTTGCTCATATAGCTTGTTAGACTTAGAAACCCAGCGACCGAAAATGATGTTTAGCATGTATTGCTATGGTATGCACACGATTGGATCATTGCGTCCTATTTGATTTGCTGACCGCTGCCGCCGCCCCCCCCCCCCCCCCGTCCTCCCCATATTCATGTGAGGAAATAGTGTTCCTCCTATAACTAGTCTATTCGACGTGCAGAAGTCACTCAGTTTTTCCACGTTGTCATTAATTGTACATATACTTGTTTTCCCATTGATAGTTCTGTCTTCAAGTTGTTGTTACCAACTTTTGCATTGAGATCTCCCATAATGCATAAAATATCAAGGGCCGGTACTTTATCTACTACCTCTTGCAGTTTCCTAAAGAATGTTTCTTTATCTTCGTCCTCAGGTTCATTAGTCGGTGCGTAGCATTGAATAATTGTAAGTTTGGCATGTTTCCCTTGAATCCTGCTGTCATAATTCTTTCAATAATTGGATGCTACTCGATGAGATGTTTGCGCATACCTTTCTTTAAAATCAGTACCACGCTCGCAGAATGTAGGTTATCATATCTTCCAGAGTATATCCTGGTTTCTCCTGTACCTGTTGTGAATTGTCCAAACCCAGTCCACCTGCTTTCACTGATTCCAAGAATATGCAGTTTATAGTTCTGCATTTCTTTAATAACATGGGCAGTTTTGGCCGTTTTAAACATGGTTCTTACATTCCAGAAGCCAATTCTTAATTTAGTTTTGACATCTGCATCAGACTTGTTTTCCCATCATGGGCTTCCTTTCGGCTTTTTCCCATGTTATTCATGCTCACAGACGGACTCTGCCCCAAGACCACCGGACGTTTAGAGCACTTATTTCCTCTTGAAGTTTTAGTAACGTTGTAGATTTTTACGGACAGAGCTGTCAACACTGCGCCCAACCCCCGAGCCTGGAGGACCGGGAGGCCATCTTTAGTCTGGCTCCTCACTAATGACCTGTCCGACTTGGGTGACCCTGCCAGAAAATAGCCGGCATAGCTCACTAGATCGCTGAGGCACTCAAGATCCCCCACCACTACAAGGTAATGGTATCGGGAGGGGGGGGGGGGGGGGGGGTCATCTAAAGCATAAGAATGTCGAATTGCACTTTAAACAAAAAAATCACAGCACAATAATAGCTTTTATGTTGTGGGTATTTATGAAATATAAAGAATACTGTTGCACTGCATTTTAAATACATGTGCGGTTCAACACCATGCGTCAATGTGTTTTTAGATTTTCCATGTCTTATGATTTTTAATTTTAAGTTACAATTGCATAGGTGCTACAATTTTATTAAAGCGACGAATTTATGTAATTATTTTATTTTTAAACTAATAATTTGCGATATCGCGTGAAGGAAATACAATATACAGCAATTGACTTATGGATGGAGTCTGCTTGGAAAGCAATTCACATGTATAGAGATACGTTGCGATTTTTTTGATAGCCTATCCGGCTTAAAGGGAGTCGCCGTGGCCAAGCGGCTAGACGCTCGCCGCGGATAGGAAGTTCGTGGGTTCGCTCCCTGGCAAAGCCGGACTTTTTTGAAAAATGACCTTGACTCCCAGGTCGACCCAGCCTTGAATGGGTGCCGGGTGCAGTCCATGGAAGTAAAGGCGGTCGGCGTGATGCTGACCACATCACCCACCTTGTGCCGATTGGTCTATAAAAATATAGGTCTAGCCCTATATGCCCTATAGCTTAAAGGCGTGGAAAAGGGTCCTTTACTTTTTTTTTCTATCTGGCGTAAAGCGAAAAGTTGTGTCTATGTAATTCACCGGATGACAATGCTGGAGATGACCACCGTGAGTGAAACGTCTATGAAATGAGTGCATTCCCATGTTTTTAAAAGTTCCCTTTACACAATTATCTGTAAGCATGCTGAATGTATGATCTGAATCGGTGTTTATTTGTTCCTATTTACGGCTTCAGCGAATCTTGAAATGTCACTGAATAAATTAAGAAGAATTTGGAAGCAACAGAGATGTGGTTTCTGAGACGTGTGTTACGAATACCTTGGATGTCCGGAGTAACTAACAACGATTGCTTGAAAGGAGCTAATGAAAGTACATTTCAATATACAACAATAAGAAAGAGACAAACACTGTTCTTTGGCCACATGA
>CAJHNH020000109.1:192500-197500 GCA_905116865.2 Candidula unifasciata
TCCTGTAGCGAAGGCTAGACAGATCTCCATTATTTCCCCTCCCTTTTAAAATACCTTTTCCACTAATAGGGAAGATAAGGGATAGGCGATGATGTCAAAACTAAGATCGACTGAAATATGTTCCGAAAATAGTACGACAGTCTAAGCTTGTTGTGGTTACGAAGTCTCCTAGCAACAGCGGATATGACGTCATGCCCGCCCAGAAGCTCCTTGTCATTCACAACGGTTCAGCGACTCACCAAGTTCTGACACCGAATAACAGCAAACAACTAATCATACAAAGTTAACAATACCATAAACCCACTCCAGATATGTGGATTGATTGATCCGAAGAGGTTTAGAAGGCCATTTCGAAGAATTCTCCGAGAAATGTCAGCCGAAAGTGCATTCCAATCCGGAGCTCCTTTCGCCATCTTCCATCGCAAGAATCGTGGACAAACAGATTTGCATTATCAATCTGCTGACCTTACTTACCCACACCACAGACACTTTGAACACAAATATTCAATTAAAAGTCCCTATGAAAACTCACCCATGATAAATGAAAAGAGAATAAAGAATCTTGTCTTTTTAACGGTCAATTGGCACCACAGAAGGACAGCGACTGCCTCAAAGACCGGACCATAGAGAAGTGACGCATAAAAACACGTTCCCCAACTACAGCAGTTAGCGTACGAATCCCGCTCACGAATGCAGTGCAGTGGTCAGTCAATTTATTTAGAATAGGCGTAGAAAATGTGTCCTAACGTGTAATTTGACACTAAAAGCCTAAAAGAGTCAATATCATAGGGATTTATAGGGATTTTTCCTATCAGGACTCCCCCACAACAAACGAACTATATAACTATGGTCGGCCCATACTAAATCATAGTTACGATGACGATTTTGGAGATGTTCAGCCTGTGGACCTTCCTACTGCGGCAGATGTGTGGATTCTGTCATGCGACAATAATCATATTAGTTGAATTGTCAATGTTATTAACTGACTGGTCCAGTCTTATAAATGGGTATTTGACTATCCCATTCTGGGATCGTTTAAGGTATCTACCCTTCTTTCCAGATAATTTTTATCCAAGTCCAAGATATAAACTGTCCCAGAACTATGCAGGATTATTGCTGATTATAAACTAGGATTATTGCTGCCTCTGCTAAGACGTTGGTGCAAGCTAAACTGCACGCTGGACGTTACATCCCCAATTTGGTTTCAAGAAAGAAAAAGATTGCCAATTATTTTACCACACTTGCGGTGTAGGCAGTAAGGTTTGTGAGCCTGGGGATTTAAGGCCTTATATCTAGTGCTTTCGCCACGACTGTGCAGGTGAGGATTTTATTTTGGAAAAGGTTGCCCAGATGCATTATTTACACTAAGACAAGTTTGCGATAAAACCATTGAATCTGACGATGAGATGAATATTTTGTTTGCAAATCAAGAAAAAGCTTTTAACAGAATAGACAGAAACAAACTATGGGATATTCTTGAGAATTATTCGATATAAGGAAATTTGCTAGATAACTTGGTGGAACTTGGTGGTCATGTACCACACTTCCTAAAGCGTAGTGAGAACACAAGAAGGCATATCTGGTATGTTTACAATCAATACAGGGGTGCGGCTGGGATGTGTGCTCTCTCCTCTCTTATTTACTATATACACAGATATAATATCAAAAGAAGCCAGCTTTAAAGCAGTCCTGAAAATCCTGAAAATGAGGAAGTTAATTTTCCAGAGGAAGAATTAGATCCACGCACAACAAATGAGCTCCTATTTGCAGACGACCAGTGCCTGTTACAATGTGGGAGCAGACTGCAAGAACATTTGAACAGGCAAAGTTCAACATTGAGAAAATGTAACATGAAACAAAAAAATACTACTAAAACTGAAGTAATGCAAGTCAGCAGAATTACTAGTCGGCTACATATCGGTTTGAGTAGTACTTGTGTGAAGCTAGTTAAATAATTTAAACATAGATTAAGTACATTCTCAAAGAACGGAAAGATAGATCGGGAAATAGAAACAAGATGCCAAAGAGGTAATGCTATACCAATGATATAAAAACTGACATTGTTATTAAGAAATCCAAACACAAGTATGAGCGCCACGAAACAGATTATAAACAGTATATTTACATTAACACTGTGATACCAGTGCCAGACTTGACTTCAAATTCTGACCTAGGTAAAATTAACCCCTGTGAAATGAGATGCTTGAGTAATGCCTCCAACTTAACCATCCGAGACAAAGAAATGATTTTGTCTGACAGACTGTGCAGCAAATTTATTGAGAAACAAAAGATTAGATGGTCCCCCGACACTGCCCAAACAAAGAGCACAAAAATCTGCAGGGAAAGTGATGCTTATCGGTTGTTGTTTTTTTTTTTTTTTTTGCCGGGGGATAAGGGGGAGGGGGAAGGGCGCCAAAGATGTTTTTTTCGAAAGTCTATCCGCCTCAGATCGAGTCTAGTAATGGACCGAATTATTCAGATCTTCTTACAAAACTGAGAAAAAAATTGTGAATCAGAAAACGAGGGATCGCCTGCACTGTGCCTGCCTCCCCACTTGCTACAGAACAATAATCTTTTCCACCAAGCCCGCATAGTGCAGCTAACAGCCTACACATTTTGTTACAAAGTTCTCATTCATTCACCAGATCTGGTACCCTGAGGCTTTCACGCATAGTGCAGCTAACAGCCTACACATTTTGTTACAAAGTTCTCATTCATTCACCAGATCTGTTACCCTGAGGCTTTCACGCATAGTGCAGCTAACAGCCTACACATTTTGTTACAAAGTTCTCATTCATTCACCAGATCTGGTACCCTGAGGCTTTCACGCATAGTGCAGCTAACAGCCTACACATTTTGTTACAAAGTTCTCATTCATTCACCAGATCTGGTACCCTGAGGCTTTCACGCATAGTGCAGCTAACAGCCTACACATTTTGTTACAAAGTTCTCATTCATTCACCAGATCTGGTACCCTGAGGCTTTCACGCATAGTACAGCTAACAGCCTACACATTTTTTTTTACAAAGTTCTCATTCATTCACCAGATCTGGTACCCTGAGGCTTTCACGCATAGTGCAGCTAACAGCCTACACATTTTGTTACAAAGTTCTCATTCATTCACCAGATCTGGTACCCTGAGGCTTTCACGCATAGTGCAGCTAACAGCCTACACATTTTGTTACAAAGTTCTCATTCATTCACCAGATCTGGTACCCTGAGGCTTTCACGCATAGTGCAGCTAACAGCCTACACATTTTGTTACAAAGTTCTCATTCATTCACCAGATCTGGTACCCTGAGGCTTTCACGCATAGTGCAGCTAACAGCCTACACATTTTGTTACAAAGTTCTCATTCATTCACCAGATCTGGTACCCTGAGGCTTTCACGCATAGTGCAGCTAACAGCCAACGCATTTTTTTACAAAGTTCTCATTCATTCACCAGATCTGGTATCCTGAGGCTTTCACGCATAGTGCAGCTAACAGCCTACACATTTTTTTATAAAGTTCTCATTCATTCACCAGATCTGGTACCCTGAGGCTTTCACGCATAGTGCAGCTAACAGCCTACACATTTTGTTACAAAGTTCTCATTCATTCACCAGATCTGGTACCCTGAGGCTTTCACGCATAGTGCAGCTAACAGCCTACACATTTTGTTACAAAGTTCTCATTCATTCACCAGATCTGGTACCCTGAGGCTTTCACGCATAGTGCAGCTAACAGCCTTCACATTTTTTTTACAAAGTTCTCATTCAGTCACCAGATCTGGAACCCTCAGGCTTTGTGTCTGTATTTGTTTGTGTGTGTGTCCCAAACCTTTAAAAACAGGTAAAAGGAATTAAGTTCGCCCTTTGATAAAGAACTCATGCTGATCTGTGATAACTGGTTTAGCTCCCCAAAAAAATGGATTTTCAATTCCTAGTGTCTTTTCCAAGGTCAAGCGGAGAAGGCAGAATATTTATTTTTAATGTGGGATGTGTCTGTATTGAAAATGAATAATCGCTATACCAAATTTCAGCTTTCTGTGTCATTTCTTTCATAGTCAAGGTAAGGACTTATGGATCACCCTATGTATGTTATTGGTCTTTGGCGATTCTCAAGCATTTCCCCTAAGATAACCCAAGTTTGAAGTTTTAAGTTTGAACAACGGAACAACATCATGGCACACGAGTAGTAACTCATAAATGCTCCGTTCTTCTTCTAACTGAAGTCTAAGATAATCCAAAAGAGATAGGTGGAATATAACCATTCAAAGATGTAGCTACCATAACGGAAATCATACCTCCAAATGACAAAACCCTACTGCAACGAACACGTGTATCTTTTTACATAACCAACCAGGTACCCACCAAATTTATGAAGGCCAATCAATACAAATCGATGTATCTCTTACGTCGTTGATCATAGGCGCCCAGTACGCCAAATGACGCGGGAAATGGTTTTGCATGTTAATAATATATTAATTTTATTAGTATGATTATTATCACGTACTTGCACTATGCTTAACCCTTGAGCATCCACCTCACACCGTAATATTTGCCTGGCAGCTCCCCATCACCACGTTTTCTTTCTGTCGGCCACACTGTTCTCCAGAAGTCGCTTTCAATATTGTCAGCCACAATTTTCTAATGTACAGAGATTCAGAACACAAACCTGCTCCTCGATCAAGCATCCGATCCGTTGGCTGCGCATGGCACAGAACAATTGCGTGACTGGAGAAATCGATCCGCATCAGCGGACAATGTCTTGTCTCCTGCTATCTCTCGTGTGGAGCGATTGAAGTCTGCGATTCAAGAAGTGTATGACAAATACCTGAATGTCAAAGGGGTAAGGGTCGTGAAGAGAAAATATTTTGTAACCACCAGTAATTAATACTAAAACATGTAAAGCGTTGCTTTGGTGGGAGGGATATCGTTTTGGGCTTTGTATTGATTCTACAGAAACATTCTGAAAATAACAAATCGGGATTATTTGTCAAATTTCAGTCTGTAAAAT